>CM049850.1:7330911-7408411 GCA_027422415.1 Schizothorax lantsangensis | reverse complement strand
CTGGTAACACTTTAATTTAAGGACCAGTTCTCACTGTTAACTAGTTGTTTATTAGCATGCATATTACTATATTGGCTGTTTATTTGTAATTATAAAGCACATATTAGTGCCTTATTCTGCATGACCATATTTTAGATCCTTAAACCCCATACCTAAACCTAACAACTACCTTACTGACTAATAGTAAGCAGCTAATTATGAGTTTAGGTAAAAGCCCTAGTGAATAGTTAGTTAATAGTGAGAACTGGTCCCCAAGCTAAAGTGTGACAGACATGCATCCCATGCTTCTGTGTAACATCCGTGTGTCTCTGTGCAGATGTGGTCTGTAAGGATCATTTCAGCTGGTGTTATCTGGTGCCGCAGCACGGCGTTTGCAACCACAAGTTCTACGGGAAGCAATGCTGCAAGTCCTGCTCGCACACGAACCCGTGAGAACTTCTCGAGACGTTTGACTTCTGAGCCCTGGATGGAGCGGAGCCATGCCCTCGTACTGAACACAAAGACTTTATTAAAGACTCAGAGCGGCTTGTTTGTCTGGAGTCTGGCGAGACTGTCAGTGTGTCGCTCTCTGCAGGAAATGACATCATCGATGAAGCCCTCGGGAGGCGTGTCAGCGAGGACTGCTTTTATTGTGCTTCACAGAGCGGATGGGATGTGGTCTGCCTCCAGATATAGGCTATAGACTGAATCCATGTGTCCAGATGCATGGACATGTGTTGTGTTTTTCCATGAACATGCCTCATAATATCATGTGAATCACATAAACGGGCTTAATGCATCTCATTGTGGAGAATATGGCGTCATGTAGTAGAGCTACAGTCATTTTTTGGTGCTATATATTGATATTAATTGCAGCCGAGCAGCTGTTGCATAACAGGGGTTTTAAATTAACATGACAATGAATCAGCGCTTTTGTATGATTGCTATTAACTCTCTTATTTATTAACAATACTGCAGTATACCAGAATGCTATTCTGTTGTAACATATACGGCTTTTATGTTCCTGTTCAACTTCGGGTATAGTTGCACGATTGGTTATTTTTGTATGTTTAATCATGCCTTCAGTGTACTGTTACGTGTTTGGGTTTCATTATTTCAGAGGAAAACAAAACCAGTTTAATGAACTGTAAGAAGTGTCACGTTTAACAGACGCAGCTCTCTTCGTGGGATGTTTTTAGCAACCGCACGACTGCCAAGAACTGTAAATCGGTCCGAGAGATGCTGCACATATGGGTTTTGAAGAGAGCTGCGTCGCACACATGACTTCCATCATTTACAGTATTAGTGTTTGTTGTACAGCAGCAGTAGATGAATGTAATCGCTCGTCCACAGCGAGTGTTATTCTGAAGAGTGGACGCAGGGTTTGTTATAAATGGCAGATCTTATTAAACGTGTCACATTGCCATCTCATTACAGGCTGTGTTGTCTTTCTCTCTTGGCCGTAGGAAGCTGATATGCAGATTGCTCGTGATCCGGCTTCGCTAACGCTGAGTCAGAGCTTTTTCTTGTTCTTCATGTGCTATTGTTTCCAGATGGAGTCAGACGAGGCCGCTGGAGTTAATATGACTTGTGAGCTTTTCCCCGGCTTCTAACATACAGCTCTGTGAAGACTTTAACAGAAAACACATACATCACTTTATGTTATTAATGTCTCATGGCATTCGGTAAGACTTAAACCATGTTTTGTTAGAGGCTTTTGAAAGTTTAAATGAATGTTATTGAAGCAATTCTGTATGTGGATCTGGTGAGGCAAGAACAACTGCTGCTATCGCAAGCAATAAACCAGATGAAAACAATCTGATACTTACACTGAATGATTACACGATGGTCTTCAGTGTTGCTGTGATGCTGTATTGATCAAATCATCAGCTCTGTCTGCAGTAATGGTGGGAAGCCATTACAAAAAACAAATAGTCAGTGTTTACACCCTTAAAGAAGACTTTATTTAAAGGAATAGTTGAAAATGAGGCCATCTAAGATTATGATGAGTTTGTTTCTTCATCAGGTTTGTAGAAATGTGTCTCTGCATCAGTGTCTCAGCAATGGATGCTCTGCAGTGAATGGGTGCCGTCAGAATGAGAGTCTGATAAAAACATCACAATATTCCACACCACTCCAGTCCATCAGTTAACATCTGGAGAAGACAAAAGCTGAAACAAATCCAGCATTAAGACATTGTTTCCGGCACAAATACGAGTCCATAATCCATAATAACTCTTCCTCCAGTGAAAAAGTGTTCTGGTGTGAATCAGGAGAGAAATCTGCACAGATCAAGCAGCGTTTACAAGACACAACAGCTCTAAACAGATATGTGGCTGGATTTTGATGTGAGAGAGAAAAATAAATTGACTTTTTTACTGGATGAAGTGTTATTATGGATCATGGACTTGCATTTTAATATGCAGCTTTTGTCTTCTCCAGATGTTAACTGATGGACTGGAGTGGTGTGGATTATTGTGATGTTTTTATCAGCTGTTTGGACTCTCTTTGGATTCTGACGGCACCCATTCACTGCATGGAATGCAATTAGAATAATAAGACATCTCAGGGCTGTTACCAATCAAATGTGAAGTATAAACAAATCCATCTTTGCACTGCAGAAGCAGCATCTGAAGCATTTACACAAACTGTTTAATGTAGCTCAGAGATGTCATGAATGCATTTACACTGCCCTTACAATGGCATACATAATATATGATTCATGTTTTAAATATAAAACATTTAAAATATATAAATATGTACTGTGGGGGGAAATTTAATTGTACTTTAAATATGAAACTAAAACTGCCAGTAGGTGCTGTCCTGAATAACTGAATTATTCATTAAACCAATTTGTTCAAAACGGCTGATTAATTCAGGAACAAAGCAAGTGAATGGGCTTTTGAATCACTGCCTCACCTGATTGGTCAAAAAATGCTGAATTATTCAGGAACAAAACTCTACAGAGTTTATTGGAGATGCAAAAGTTGTGGTGTGATGTGGTTTGGTTTTCATGGTAGAATAGAGCAAAAACACTTGACATATGTGACCCTGGAGCACAAAACCAGTCTTAAGAAACACAGGTATATTTGTAGCAATAGCCAACAATACATTGTATGGGTCAAAATTATACATTTTTCTTTTATGCCAAAAATCACTAGGATATTAAGTAAAGATAATGTTCCATAAAGATATTTAGTGAATTTCCTACTGTAAATATATCAAAACTTAATTTTTGATTAGTAATATGCATTGCTAAGAACTTCATTTGAACAACTTTAAAGGTGATTTTCTCAATATTTAGATTTTTTTGCACCCTCAGATTCCAGATTTACAAATATTGTATCTCAGCCAAATATTGTCCTATCATAACAAACCATATATCAATGGAAAGATTATTTATTCAGCTTTCAGATGATGCATAAATCTTAAATCTCAAAAAATTACTCTTATGAGTGGTTTTGTGGTCCATGGTCACATATTGTGTCTAAAATGTATGTCACTTCATAGTAACTTAAACATAGCATATTTAAACAATTTATTCATTAATTATATGCAGTTGCATAGCGTATTAAATAGTGATTATCTTAAAAAGTATGACAAAAGAGGGTCTGGCTTAATGCTGCACCAGGAGACAGAAATGGTATTTCAAAACCGGACCCTAAATTAATTTGTGAACATTATATGCAGTTGCTCAGATAGACAGTATAAGAGATGAGCTCAGAGAACTATTGATCCATTGGGAATCAGATCCAGGACCAGAAGTGAAGGAGCTTACGTAACAACATCACAAACAACACAACAGTACTGGACACGAGGACAGATCGAGCGGCCTCGAGGAGCGACAGAGAGACGAGGAACTGAACTGAATGAGAGCTGAGCTGATTTACGGCCGGTCAGCTGTGATCTGCTCATTTAGTTCTGCATGTGTTCTTGCTCATCGTGAAGATGATCTCACCAACCTTTCTGAGTCCGTCATCAGACACGGAGGATGTTTGGTTATAGTTCAGTCCAATGTGTAGTGGATGTGTTTCCACTGAGCGTTACGTTAATGTGGAACTAAACAACAACATATGGATCTGGAAGAGATTCCTGTTAGACACAGTGCTGGGGAGGAACATGTTACAGAATTGCATAATTAAATTACAGTATTATGAAAATATTAAAGATTACAAAGGGAGCTACATCCAAATATGTTCACACACATATAGATTTGATTGACTTCTTGCCCAAATTGTACTGACTGCTTTTAAATATGCAATTTAGGACACAGAACAGGACACATGCTTATTCCATAACTGTTTTATTTCCTATTTGGGTTTATGTATATGCTTTATTTATTTTTTTCCGATTAACTGTTTCGTGTCATAGCTATGCAAAGATTTGATTTCAAATCTATTAAACTATCTATTTTAAATCAGTATTTAACCTCAAAACGTTAGTGTTAAAGTCTGATTTTTCCAATTAAATTATTATAATTATGTTAATTCAAATGATGAAGGATTGTGAAAGTCTGGCAGTAATCAGTGTTGAGTACTGTAAAGTTAACCCTGCCTGCTTTACATGATTGAAAATGATTAACAGTTGACAACATTCATTAGAAATATATAATCACATTACTTTAATAAAGTAATCGAAATAGTTACAATACTTATTAGCTACATTTTAAATCGGGTAACTTGTAATCTGTAACCTATTACATTTCCAAAGTAACCTTCTCAACACTGGTAGTGTCACGGTGCACACACGAGGGAGGAACAGGAACACGCAGACGAGGATATAAACTCAAATAATAGTCTTTAATCAGGACATCAAGGCAGGACAAGACAAGGCTGAGAGACAGCATACACCGGGAAGTAACGAGTAGACCAGACCAAATCAAACTGAACAGGCATGAACTAATATACACAGGTTAATTACAGATAATGAGACAAACACAGCTGGACAAGAGTTAACTCATAATGACATCAGACGAGGACAGGAAACAAACCAAATATGGACACAAGAGGCGGGAACACATGACACACGACAGAACCCTGACAGGTTAGACAAACATAGTGACCATCCGGAGCCGTTAACTAGCTCTCAGTCTCAGACGGCTCATTAACTAGTTCTGGTATCTGATTTGTCCACGCAGGGGGGATGCTTTGGGATCAATATCCTTTGTTGGTCTTGGAACAACATTTCTATCAATTTGATTGTAAGGTTAAGGTTGAGGTTGAAGCTTGAACAAAGTTCTTATCAACCTGTCATTTCTGTCTGATTTTAGGGTTAGTGAGCGTTTAGGGTCAGGGTTAATGCACCCAAACTGACCTTCACACCCTCTCAGACTCCCACCATCCAGCTTGTCTTGATTCATTTCCCTTTTAAGTGATTTTTGCAATTCAGGTTGATGCTGCTGGTAGTGTAGAAAAGTCTTTTGTGGTTATACTCAGTTGCAGTTATTGCACTGGCCTCAACTGTTTAAAAGGGGATTTAGTTGGTATGCTACATTTCAATAATAACCTTGTTTTATGCATGCAATTTTTTTTCTCTCACGTTTTGCACATTGTTAATAAACAACTTGTTGATGGTGGTGTGGTTCTCAGTAACGCTCCTCTACATCACCAGAGGCTTGCAGGAGCACCTCAGGACTGAAGGGGATCTCTGAGAAAGCACAGACACACAAGTGAGACACACACAGTTTAGGACACTCTGTGTGCATGTTCTGTGAAGGTGACATTAATATTAATCAAACACTAACAACAACAAGAGAAAACCACTCACTGCTGTTAATTTATTTCTTTGCTTCGGGCTGTTTACATGAAAAAATGATAACCCTTTTTAAATAAAGCATTTTTTAAAGATTCGTGGAGCATCATTGTTGTTGGTTAAATGCTGGTATGGTCAGAATATTAATTGAGAGTGTTTTATTTCGGTGCCACGTGTGAATTTAAGCGAGTTTTTTTGCCACAATACAACAAAAAGGCATGTAAACAGACCATTACAGAGTCTTATTGAAACTGTATGCAAATTAGAATTGAAACCTTAATTTAAAAGGGCCTGTATTTGTATATGCATGTTATAAACATGTAGTTAACACTATAATTCAGTGTGCAGGGACAGGCAACTGATCATATTGTACACTACTTTCATTCACTGAGAAGACAACACTAGACATCTGCTGCCCTCGTGTGCTGTCAGAGGGGCTTTACTGCAGGACAGGTCTGTATCTGATCATCACACACCACAGCAGACTTTAAAACATCTCAATTACTGAAATTATGTGAAGAAAACCTCAGAAAGATCTTCAATGGTTTTCAGTCGTCCAGCCGGCAGAGGCAAGTTTTTATTCCCCCTTTTCCAGGAGATTATTAAAGACATGATAGATTGTGTTGCTAAAACTAATGCTAAAAATAGTAGCATGTGTTAAATATAAAATATATTTAATGTTGAAAAACATTACTACTTACATTGTCCAACAAACTATACATTTTAAACTAAACAAGTGTGTTCTAATAATTATTGCATTTATAATGACATGCTTTTTCTGTATTTTTCCAGGAAAATATGTATTGGCCGTATGTAATGTGATTGATACAAACTGTTTATTATTACAAATTGTAATTGGTGTTAAATTAAGGGGAATGCAGTTAGTGCAATACAGTCAGTACAAAGATTTTATGAGATTTTAAATAAATATGTTTGAATACGATGCTTTTAAATAAGATTTTTTTATTACTAGAATATTAGCCATTTATTAGTAGTAATTAAGCACATATTAATGCCTTATTCTACATCTCTAATCCTAAACTTAACAACTACCTAACTATTAATAAGCAGCAAATTATGAATTTATTGAGTGAAAAGTCATAGTTAATAGCAGGGGCGTAGAATTAGGGGGGGACGCTATAGGGACGTGTCCCTACCAATATCCAGCCACTACCAAACTGTCCCTAGCAATAATTATGATAAAATAATTAAATATATGTATATGTTTTTGTCATTTCAGATGCATCTGAAACGTCATATCATTGATATTACATAACAAGTTAAAGTAAATACGTTAGAAAACTGAGCGCTCTCAATGACGCGCGTTTAATACATGTGCACACCGGACTAGAAGCACAGCACTCACAGGTATTGCACCCAATTCAAGACAGGAGTCCATATAAAAGCCCACTTCAGGAATGAACAAAGGTGCATCGATGAGTTTTAAGTGTGTTTGTTTGACAAAACAGAGCAAACTGAAAGAGAAAGCGCGGTCTATGCCTATTATTAGCTCCCTATATAAAGCATACGGACAGAAAGACAAACTTTGTGTGGTAAGATACACAATCTTTCAGCCTCGGATAAAGTCATGAACATCAACAATAATTTGGGACAAATATAATGTGTGTTTTTTTTGTGGTAAACTATGTAAGTGGCACTGTGTGGTGCAGCAGGATTTGGAACAGAATCATCCTGGGTCCAATTCTATTAATATTAAAATAAAGTGATGTGTGTGTGTGTGTGTGTGTGTGTGTGTGTGTGGTGGGGGGTTATGTGCCCACCAATCTCGAAAGCAAACCTACACCCTTGGCTAATAGTGAATAAGTGTTCCCTATTCTAAAGTGTTACCAAACTTTTTCACTAACAAAAAAAAGAAAGAAACAGATAATAGCTTTTTGTCTGCATTTACTGCGTTAAATTGAGAGGAGGACAGTTATTGCATTACAATACAGTATGTTTATGTTTAAATAATATGTTTTAAATAAGAAACACCGTTCCACTGAAAAAGATAGCAGCTTTTCATTATAGACTCATTCTTATAATATTAAGTGATATTTTTGTATTTATAACAATACTAGTCCTTATAGGAAAGGGGTCCTGTGCACGTTTAGTGCATGGCTCCAAATAAAATAAATAAAACATTGTGTATTTTACTGCGTTCCCCTCTACTGCAGTATATACTGCCTAGCCTATATACTAAAACAGAAGGATTACTCCACAATACATATTTCAAAACAGCATAATGTTGTCACATGACTGACATTATCAGATTGTGTGTTTAATTCAGAGGTCAAAAATAAAAGATTATTATTTTGATTATAATAAGTGTAATGTTTTGTGTAAAATACCATATTTGACATTCAGATCACATCTGAGTGAAGAAAATCACTTGTGGTTTATTTGCTGGAATGTCAATTAGTTTTTGGAAAACTTTGCAGTGTAAGTTAATTCAATTACATATTACATATCATTTGCATAAAATTAAAGTGTTTTGCATTTTATTGGTACGAAGATGTGTGTGCATATTTTCTAAAACATTTGCAACTGCTTTTTATCACTTAATTAGAAGCACCACAATTCAATTGTGTCATTATAAGGACAACCGAACAGAAATTCAGAAGTTTATTTTAAAGTGCAAAGTATTAATGTGTAAATAAAGCTCTGCATAACCTTTACTTGCATTTTTACAACACTATGTTATGTGTCACATTGTTTAATCAACAGTGTTGAGAAGGTTACTTTGGAAATGTAATAGGTTACAGATTACAAGTTACCCGATTTAAAGTGTAATAAGTAGTGTAACTATTTCAGTTACTTTATTAAAGTAATGTTACAACAAAGCTGATGAGTTTCAGCGATGACTCATCTGGACGCCTCTGATTGGCCATTGCATTCCTAAGCTCAACAGAATCGAGTGTGATTGGCTATAATGCGCAACACTGTAAAAACGCTTAAATAGAAAAGCAGTGCAACACAAGCAGATCTTAATTTAATGCCGCAATGGCCACTTTCCATTCATTTTCACTTTGTTAGCAACAGACGTTATAGATTTAAATTATTTGCAGGGTATTTTTGTCCAATTTAGTGTCATTTTTGCTCCAATCGCTGTGGCTTTACACACGCTCTGCCTATGTGCTGCCTATGTTGTGCAAATGTTGTGGGCAATCCGGGTATGCTTACTGTGCCCAGTAGTGCTGTCAAATTGGCTGAAAAACTAAATTCTAATGTTGTACTAAAATATTATCAATATTCGAATTTAAAAGGCATAATTTCTGTTAGGGGGAAAAAATCTTGTCTTCTCTCCTGAGGCCACAAGAGGTGCTTCGAGCTAAATATTACTAATGCACAGTTCTTCAAAGCAATAAAATAACACGACTATCTTTGAAAAAAGTGCATAATGTTTAAAATAATGTTTATAAACCATATATAATTAATTACGTTGCTTAAACAATTAGAAACAACAAGCATCATGTAAGTATGTATAGTTTAATACTACCAATCACAAAGAGTAGCCTACTTCTTTCATTTAAAAACATCAGATGCAGAAAAACCAACATAAAGTCTCGAGACATGTTTTTTAAAAGCTGAACTTAGATTAATTTTACATGCTTTCTAGGCATGCGGCTCGAATGCAATGCTGATAGAAAATGTGATAAATATGTGTTCTGCGTGAACGGCTTGGATTCAGTTTTGAGTAAAACAACATCTTCTTAGTATTGATGTTCTCTTTTTCCGCAGTATTTTGAATGAGCAGCGTCACATGCAGTGGGTTCAACTGAATAGGCTAAAAAAAGCATTAAAATGCAACGACACCCACATCTTCATCTCATCTCGAGTGCCACTGTCTGACCCACACCTACAATTCGAATGCAGCGTTTTTGTTTTATTTGATGTTTATTTTAAAGTGCCCATGTTATGGGTAATAAAAGGTTCTTATTTTGGTTTTGGGAGTCCCCAACAACAGGTGGACATGCATTCAATTATTTATAATATGCATTTACTTTTATCTTATTTGCTCAACGACTCCCAAACGATTCGTTCAACGATTCATTTTTCCAAACCCCTCCTGTGCGTGACGCTACTCTGCTCTGATTGGTGGATTTCATTTAAAGCAGTGTTTGTGAGCTTTTAACGCTCCAGAAGCAGCACCTAGTGGCACAGAATGAATTCGCATCTTCATTCAGACCAATGAGAAAATCAAGTTTTCCCAGGTCTGCGTGCGCAACAAGTGGGCGGTAATATGCTAATGTTTGATGTTGACGTCAACATGAGACGGCTTGGGATTGGTTATAAAAACAACTCGTTTCAATGATTCAGAGTCGACTCTTTCTTTTGAGAGATAATAACTTTATACGGTGCACTTTCAGATTTAACACGTTGCAGGATGTTTTCATTCACTTACACACTGCATGAAAGATCATCTTCAAAAATACATAATAGGGGCACTTTAAATTCGACGAATATTAGAAATTGGATTTTGTTTGGCAGCCCTGGTGCCCAGTATACACTACAGTCAGGTAATAGGGTACAACGGGGTAAAAGGCACCTTTGATATTATTATCATCTAAACCACTAGATAGCATTAAAACATGGCTCTTTCCACAACATTCACTTCTCAAGATGCACGTGTATATGTGTCTGAATCTTGACACAAGCAGCTCAAAGCTGATTCTGTGTGTACTTAATCTAATATTTTATGTTTTTAAAATGTTGTAGATTTAAGTAGCAAATGACAATCGCTAAAATTAATGCATATATTTTGAGACAAAGTCTTTATGATTTTCAAAAGATAATTAAAGCAACAGTTTTTAAATAACGAAAGAATATGTAAAAGTATGGTATTTAGGGTAAAAGTGCTCCTGCTGTTGGGGCTAAAGACAGTAATTAACATGATAATTAATAGATGCCTGACTTTTCCATTTGTTGACATGATTAGATTCAGATGGTAAATATCATATAACATGTTGTGTGTCCATATTAGAGATAATCACCATGTTTAGAATGAAACCATCAACTTTAAAAACATGATATTAATCATATCATATAATAAAATATAATTTGTTGTTACTACTTTAAAATATATATTCAGTTATTATTGGATCTCCTTCAATACTTTCAGAATCTTTACATATTAAAATTATTTTGTTTCTGTATTTTAAAATATATTTTAATGACATTGAACAAAACAATATATATATATGCCACCGCATACATTTATAAGATTTTTAAACAAAATAAACAACTTGAATTATTTATTTGCACACAAAATCTGTTGCTCCATTAATGTTCAATACAACGTATATATATTAATTTTTTTCAGCAATTCTACATTTTAGGCGCAGTGAGCAGCACATTTGTTGTACTCTAGAAAGCGAGGAAGCAGGGTGGTATTGTGGTACTCGGAGCACTGTCGCCCTCTGCCGGTGAAGTGCGTCGCTGCGGCGCTGCTGGGAGTGAAGGGAAGATGGCGGCCGGATCCGGAGCGGCCAGCGGTGGTCACAGTGGTGTCCGAGCCTCGGCGGCCGCGCTGGAGTCATCGATGGACCGGAGATTTCAAGGAGTCAGCAACACGATGGAGTCCATCCAGGGATTATCCTCGTGGTGCATCGAGAACAAGAAACACCACAGCCTCGTCGTGCGCTGCTGGATGAAGTGGCTGAAGAAATGTGAGTTGCTAACGTTGCTAATGAACACACACACACACACACACACACACACACACACTGACGGATCTGGATACACACCTTGCTCCGATGACAATGCATTTGGTGTTGAATGCTTTGAGAAGTATCAGGGTCTGGTGTGTGTCGAGTTGAGTTCACAGTGAAGCTCAGTGCAGGCCTGGCCGTTTACAACACACAGTTTGATGTTCATTCAGTGTTAACAGCACTGTGCATGAACAGATATGATGCAAACTCAGTATGCATGAGTGTGGAGCTCAGACAGTGATACAGCGATGATCTCGACACTGTTGGGCTTCTGGGGTTGAATGTATGGGTATATCAGTGTATGTAGTGTGCTGCTGTGTTTATTCAGGGTTAGTGATGAATGCCTGGGCTGCTAGTATCAAAGCTGGTCATGCTGGTTCTTCTGTGTTTGATTGTCATTGACAACTAAAGACTGCAACCTTTCATTCGTGTAGTCCTAACCAAGAGAGGTTAACGTTATATCTGATATAAATCACTATATGTCTCTGTCCTGCAGTCAGTGTTTGCACATTGCACTTAAGTTTAAATAATGTTGATATTATGTTTTGTAAGTTCATCCATTTATTGGCCCAGAGCTGTGTGCATTATATACTGTCTAATTATATCTATCTATTTGTTCATAATTTATAATGTAATCTAGTGTGCATGAAGGGAAGCTGAACTGGAGTTATTTTGCTGATATGAATTTATTATCTGAACATGTCAACACTTTTCTAGGATGCTGTTAAGGTTTTTAATTTCAGCAGAATTTTGTTGACAAGTGCATTTTAAAACCAAGCATTTTTCTGTTAGTTAATGCAGCAAAAATGTGACGCAACCTTAAACAAGGATGCAATGACTCTTATGAGTGTTGTAAGTGAAATGCTATGTGATGACTTGATTAAATGATGCAGATGTGTGTGTTTCCAGTACTTCTGATGGTACGTAGCTGAGCTGATGTCTGGATACATGTGGTATTTGAGCTGTGTGTTAGTTCATCTCCAGACAGTGGTGTTGCAAACATCCAGACATTAAAGGGATAGTTCACCCAAAAATGTTTATGTTTACCCCCAGGGCATCCAATATGTAGGTGACTGTTTCTTCAGTAGAAGATGTTTAACTCAAACCGTTGCAGTCTGTTAGTCATATAATGGCAGTCAATGGGACTCACGGCTTTGAGAGACAAAAAACATACACAGACAAACCCAAATTAAACCCTGCGGCTCGTGACGATACATTGAGGTCTAAAGACACGAAACTGAACAGTATTTATATCATTTTTTCCTCCGATCCGCCGCCCGGTCTAACTGATGGGTCCCATTGACTGCCATTATATGACTGACAGACTGCAACGGTTTGAGTTCAAACCTTTGTTTGTGTTCTCCTGAAGAAACAAACTCATCTTGGATGCCCTGAGGGTAACACATAAACATCAAAGTTTCATTTCTGGGTGAGCTATCCCTTTAAAGTCAGCATGGAGTAATAGTTTCTACCTTATTGTGACATTGAAACAATGTTTAACAGGCTAAATGTAGCTCAAGACTTGATTTTATCATCAACTGTTGATTGGATTGTGACCGTGATCGTTGTACTAGACATATGT
The DNA here is from genome assembly GCA_027422415.1 of Schizothorax lantsangensis. Classification (NCBI taxonomy): domain Eukaryota; kingdom Metazoa; phylum Chordata; class Actinopteri; order Cypriniformes; family Cyprinidae; genus Schizothorax; species Schizothorax lantsangensis. The sequence goes on along the minus strand of CM049850.1, from coordinate 7,395,391 downwards.
AACCCAAACCTTATGAAACATGTCATCTTTAATCAAAAATTCATAATTGCATGATGACTAAATGAACGAACGAATGAATGAATTGATAAGTCATTCACAAAAAGACCAGTAATATGAAAATAAATATTTATTTTACTATAAAAAGTTATTTTTAATTGTGTGCAACTTTAACCCCGTAAAGCACGACATATGAAATAGTGTTTTTTTTTTTTTTTTTTTTTTTGAAACTTTGTACAAAAAATTAGTTAAAATTTGCATATGTATCCATCAGGCTTTTATGGCTCATAATATGATGCCGTGAGAATATGGAGGAAAAACAGCTCCGTTTTATTCAGAGACTCAAACTGAGCAAAAATACATAAGTTGGTGTAGATGCTGATATTTATATGGCCAAAAATTAGATGAGATCTTTAAAACAGTGCAGCAGATACTGACATAAATGATTCGTGGAGAATCAAGTGAAGCCAAGTGTTCATCTGGAAATATTACTAAAGTTATTCTCACATTTACTTGATAAAAATCAGTAAAGATTTGACAGCAAAGACACGTGTATTGTGACCCGAAGGGGACGTTTGCACAAATACTACAAGGCCTTTACTTGATCAAGTATATATTTATTTAAGCATGTTTCTCAAAGCATACTTTTAGTCTCTTGAAGAATGTGCATTAATTATTAATGTAATTGTGACTGTGAGCAGAGAACTGACATATGCTGATGATTCTTTAAGTAATTAGGATCAGTAATCATATCTGTAAAATGCAGCGGTCACACCTGTGGAGATAGTATACTCTCACAAACTGCTGCTTTATTAGTGCATCACTAATGTGAATACTCTATCCCTGGTTTCATAGACAAGGCTTAAGCCTAGTCCCAGACTAAAATGCATGTCTGGACTATATTTCAACTGAAAGTAACTTGCACTGAGTGATCTTAAAATATGTCAGATTCATTGTTTTGCTACAAGATGCACACCAGTAATGTTTGTATCTAAAGCCCGACTCGGACGGTAATTGTTTCTCATATGGACGTCTGTAAAAATAAATTTACATATCACCTCAGTGATAAAACTCATGGATTCGGATGGAGATTTATTCACAGTGGAGGAGCGAGTTCTGTGATCCTGTGCACCCGGGAACACGCTGCTCACGTGACCAGTCACATGATGTCTGCTGTAAATAAAATACATTTTGTATTCTTATTATTGTGTAAAATGTATTTAAAAATACTTATGTAAAATGAATTCCTGTTATTCCAAGCATATTTTATAATATATAATACTATTTATTATTTGATTATTTAAATCTGTTTAAAAATAGGACGCGCTAATTATATTGCATACATGCTGCTGTCATAATAAAGACCCATTTCAAATGTTTACGTGCTTTTCTTCTCTTTCTGCTCTCACTCGCTGTGGTGGAGCAATTATGAAGTATTGTTCTTTTAAATACTTTCCAGCATTTCAGATATAAATATGTATGCAAATTACACCGAGGTACAACGTTACGGTGTTCGGGAGTGCTCAAAAAGGGTTTAAACACTGAATTTTGAATCGATTTCTTCTGGTAAACTCAGAGATGTGGATTCGGACGGCAATTAAATTACCACACGACCTCGGTGTTTGTCAAAAAACAGTAGGTAACTCGGCCGGGGATTTTCACGGGGGTGGTGAGAGATAAACACCGACATCCTGGATTCGGACATAAATTAAATCACCAACTACCCCCTGTATATGGTGAAAATCACTTACGTCCCCCTGAGAAACAATTACCGTCCGAATAGGGCTTAAGACATATTTATAAAAGCTACTTAAATGTCCTATTATAATAGAACTATGGACAATTCCTGGCTCAACCTAAGCCCTGTCTGTGAAACCAGGCCGATGTGTGCTGACAACACACTCTTAACCTCATGCTTTAAACTTTGGTGTGGAACTTGTCCCACATTGTTTACACAAGTTTCAGTTGTGCAATATTTGATTTTAACATATTTTCAAGGCCTGAAATTGCTTGAATTTTAAATACTTTTTTTGAATGCTTTTTTTTCTTAGAATGTCCTGTTTTTTTGTTTGTTTTTTAAAGAAAAAAAAAGAAAATAATTTTATAATTATAAAAATTAATATTATTTATTAGCTCCTCCAGCCACTCTAAAGGTTACCTGTGACAGGTTTTATTAAAAATTCTAAGGACTACTTTAAAATCAATATGTATTCATATTTAAATTTTAATTTCATCATAGTAAGACCAGCATACTGAATACTGAGGCTAGTTTACTTTATCTTCATCAGACATATGTTTACTTTGAAATAAGTTGATTTATTAGTAATGTAATCTTTCACTTAAGCCATGGTTTTTACATTTACATTGTAGTGTCTTTGCATTCGAGTACTGTTTAATTAATAAAAACAGTCAGAAGATTAAAATAATATTTGTTTGAAGAGAAATAATGTGGCATATTTGGGAATGTGTTGCTTAAATATAGACACCAGACAGATGCTGATTTCTGCAGAAGATGCTCTTTGTCTCACTCGCACAAAAACAGATAAAACTAACAAAAACACACAATGTGATAAATAATACCTTGAATAACAGAAACATATTTTATGGGTTTAATCTCACTTCATTATCTGTACAGTGTAAAACAGCAGCTGATTAATACCCAGGTTAATTATGAGCAGTGTGAAATGTGTTCATCATTCAAAAGGAGAAACTGAAACAAGTATATACGCCGATATACGAAACATAAACAAAGCAGTGCTTGCTCACCATTTTGAATATCAGTTATGTAGATAACTTTATTTTAAGCAGCTCATGTTGTTATGAAAATATTTGCATGTTGAAATGCTCAGGTGAGATAATGTACCATCAGAACAGCGTCTGTCTGTGCGGTCTGCTCGTTTTCATCACTTTCTCTTAGGGCTGGGCGATATGAGCAACAATTCATATCTTGGTATTTTTTGGCTGATTTGCGGTATACGGTATATATCTCGGTATTTATACACTTTTGTATTTGGATTAAATAAACAGATAAAGTGAATTAGAGGTCGACCGATAGTGGATTTTACCGATACCGATAGCTAGGTTGGACCACACTGGCCGATACCGATTAATCAACCGATAGTTTATAGATACTGAAAGAAAACTAGTGCTTTACCATTTAAAAAAAGCAGTAACAGTACTGAACCATACTTTGTAAATTAATAAACATATTAATATTATTTATTATATTGACATAGTTTGCTAATGTTAAAAGAAGAAACTTTAAAATTAAAAAATCTAGCCTATTAGTAGCTAATAGTGAATGTTGAAATGAGCACACTAACAAGGAACAATACTTCTACAGTTTTCATTAATGCTACGAATGGACTCTTATTGTATTCCCATTTAATTTCAACAGTCATGCTTAAAGATGGCCTTCTTTAAATATCTACACAAGGCCATAGCATTAAAATTACATGCATATGGATATTGTATGTGTACTCACACACTTTATTTGCTTCTATTTTTTGTAACACTTGATAATTATCTAATCAAAAAAAATAATAATTAGTCACACACCGGGCAAAAGCGCAGCGCTGCGTCTAGGAGAACTCAGAGGTATCACACACACACACACACACACACCAGACGCTTTGCATTCAATTCAAGTGGCGGTCTAAAACAGTTTATTTAATCACCAAATGGACATAAGTTTGCTTCAAGAATGAACTGTGTCATAAATGAGTTTGAAGTTCGGTGTTTAAAAAAACAGAGCAAACGGTAAGAGAAAGCGCAATCTATTACATCTCTCTATATGAAGCATACAGACTGTATTAGAGCCAAAGACAGACAAATGTTTTGCTGAAAAATGCACAATACATAATTTATAGCCTAGGGTGAAGTCATTATGTACATTCACAATGATTTGGGACAAATATAATGTTATTTAATGGAAAACTATGTGAATGGCGCTCTGTTCCGCGGCAGGATTTTCTGTCGGCTGTATTTAAATGCGCGTTTGCATTGTTTTTTGCCGATAACCGATAGTTGCAGCAATCAACTATCGGTGCCGATTAATCGGTCGGCCTCTAAAGTGAATGTAACCAGGCATATATTATGTTAAAAAAGGGTTAAAATCACATTACATTCTAACATAACATTGCAATCTAAAAACAAAAATAATGCTTTTAAAGCAGAAGTTAAATTTACTAAACTAAAAATTAAAATAATAAAAAAGCACAGACTAATTGAGTAAAAAGGCTGTTTTGATCTTTACGGTTAGTGCTAGTGCTATCATACAAATACACTTACTTGTAGGGTTAAAATTCTACATGCGTCACATTTATTGTTTATTAACTACAAATATTTCAGCTAAATTTATATTTTAGAACTATTGCGCATCTGATTGGCGCACATGTGCGTGGTGGCGCTCGTTCAATGAAGTCTGTGAAGTTTAGCGGAGAATCTCAAAGCAAAAGCTCATGCACTTCTGACAGCAAAATGGAAATATTTCCATGGCTTACCTGTGAAATGTAAGTTATGCATTTAGGAAAACAGCACATCTCAAACACATTAAAGGGGACCTAACGCACACAGTTACACCCAATCTCATGTTAATCTTGAGTACCTATAGAGTAGTACTGCATCCTTCATATCTCCAAAAAGTCTTTAGTTTTATCATATTTATAAAAGAAAGATACAGATTTACGATTCTCTCCGGAAAAATTTGATGCCGTTTCACTTACCATCTGCAGTTCTGAATCATGACCGGGATCTTTTATAGCTGGGACCGCTCCATCTTTCAGTATTAAACGATGTGCAAATCCAGCGTCGAACTGGGCCTTGTTTATAAAACGTTCGTCAACAAAACACTTGAGAAACTCCATTGCTGCCCCGGAAAAACAAACTATATCCACTGTTCACGTAACGGTGGGTTGTTTTGGGAAGCTGAACAAGGTTATCTTTCCCTCACAACCAAAAACACACTTCTTTAGAGACATTCTTCCCGAGCGAGTCCCGTGCAGCGCTGCCGATTGAAGCGTGTTGATTGGCTGCTCTCGCTCCGGTCGATGCGTGCACGGGTGCGTTCTTCCGGGAGAAATGCCCATATAAGGAGTTCCACCGTCGTTTACGTCATCAAGAACAACGATCGAAAAAAAACTCTCCGAAACTTGTACGAACCCGGAAGTGAGATTTTTGGCACAGAAATACTCTGTTATACGTCCAATTTTTTTTTTTTAAACTTTGTCCATGCTTAGCATGAGAATCCAATTCTTTAACAGTGTAAACAACTCTGAATGCATGAAACAGCATTGTACCCACCCTTTAAACAGCGCGAGTAGCATCTCTGTCAGCGGCACATGCAGCCTTTCTGTCAGAGCCGCTTTAAACTGAAACTATAAACTATAGGCTACTGTATCTTACGAGTTTTTTAAAGCCCTTTTCATATAAAGTTTGTCACATGTTTAGAACAAATTGTATTATGCACTTTCTCCGCAGCAGCTCAGTCTGTGTCCTCCCCTATATTTTCAGATGCGCTCATATCAAACCACTGTATATCGATATAAACGGCATTGCCTTATATCGTATCGCTTATAAAGAAAATATCAATATATCGTACAAACTCGATATACCGCCCAGCCCTACTTTCTCTTTAATTCATGAACTTCCAATCAGAGCTCTCTCTCTCACCAATGGCCCTGACGCCCATTCAACATGCAGAGTTATGGAAAACATCCGCTGATATGTGGAGCAAACCAAAAAAAACTAGCCCGACAGACACTCGCCGGATCACAAACCTTAGTAAATCACATTGCATGATTTATTTCAATATTCTCCTGCCATAAATGTTGCATCTGAAAGGGAAACTCATACAAATGCATATGCAAAAAGATCAGCCGCAAAAATAACCGTATCCACACATTTTTATTGCAAATATTTCACTGCGTGTCATTAGTAAATACTGACAGTATTTTTTTTTAAGTCAAGAGGGTTTGCGCTGGTGCAAGCTGTTGGCAGAGAGTGAATTTGTGTTTTAATTCAGCCCATCTGCTGTTTGTGTCATGCAGATATGTTTTATATAGTGTCGTTTCATAAAACTCAAGTCACACCATTCTGTTTTTGCTTCAGATTTTGAAATTATAAAATCTAACTTAGATTAAAAACTGTTCATGTATGTATGTATCTTTGTTTGAATCGTAATTAAAATGCAGTGGTTGCCTCTAATTTTAAATAGCTGGAGCACAGGCTTAGTTTGTTTATAATCGAGCCCGACCGATATGTTTTTTTTTTTTTGGAGCCGATACCGATATTAGGGAGTAAAAAAGTCTGATGTTGATATATCAGCCGATATTCTTTGTGTATATTATTGTACAGTTTGTACACACTTCCCATTCATGTGTCCAAACTTTTGACTGGTTTTGTGTATATGTAATACATAAACAGAATATATACATAAACACAATTTTAGCAATGATAACTAAAATGTGTTAATCAAACACTTATAATAATGTGACAAAAATATATAATGGTGGCAGGGTATTTAACAATTTAATAAACTTTATTATGCAAAACGAGTAATTACACCATTTAGAAGCATTTCATCTGCATAATGGCGGCGCTCAACGTTTACTCAGGAAAAAGGTCTAAATGTTATGTAAAAAAAAAAAGTCATATCGGCAGCATATCTGTGGCATATTCGCCGATACCGATATATCTGCGACAGGCTCATATCGGCCGGTAAAATCGACAAAACGATATATCGGTCGGGCTCTAGTTTATAAAAGAGATTTCTTTTATCTGTTATAAAAGCTCAGTTTAGATTTGCTATTTGACATATTTCAATTTCAAAAATGTGCAGCATTTTGTCCAAGCAATAATAAAAGGACACCTTTTCATTTATAATTTGTGAGAATATTGAGATATAAAAGTGAGAAAATTGTATTGTGAAATCAGTATTGTGAATCGTGTTGCATCGTGAGTTGAGTGAATCGTTACACCCCTAAACTCTGTATTGTGTTCCGCCCGAAAGCCGGTTGTTTATTTGATGATTGGATGAGCTCTTAAATAGACAAGACTTTGCAACAAGTGGTCAATAATGAATACATTTTTATAAAAGTACATTTGTAATCATAGCTTTCTCGCTTTTGAAAATCCTTGGTTGCTAGTGCTTGAAAGTGCTGGAAATATGCTTGAATGTTACCCTGCTCAAAAATGTCAATTCCATAATTTCTATCATTTACTCGCCCTCATGTTGTTCCTGCTTTGTGTTCGAAAATGTGTTACACATGTGACACATTCAGATATTCAAGATTTGCAGAAAAGAAAATTTAAAACAGACAATGAAACCGACTGGTTTGTGTTTATGCACATTGAATTTAATTTGGTTTATTTTGGATTCGTAATAGATTGCATTTATTTATGAAACCGCAGGCTGTATTTATGAAATATGATGTAGGCTCATTTGAAACCTATTTTTACATTTTTAAAATACAGTGCATTTGTTTAAGCCTGTGGTGCACAAACAATACTCTGCATTTTCTTTTAAATGGCTCTTTGTGTTTGCATATATACTGTTTGTTTAAGAGTGGAGTTTGCAGATTGGTTGTTTGCTAAAATATTAGTTTTGGTGCCAAATTATCTCTGTATGTCGGTGGCGATAGCCTTGTGGGCAGCGTGCCGTCGTGCTACAGGCGTCCTGACTTCAAATCCCGGCTCAAGGACCTGTCCATAAATTAGCAAAACGTTACATTTTGTGCTTAACCAATTAGGCCTATTATTTTTGTGAACACACTGAATGTGTGTAGGGCAGACAATCCACTGCATTTGTTAGTATTTTTGTTAGTGTGCTAAATTGTATGGGAAGGTTACTTATTAACTCAGGATTAAAACTATTATTTTGCTTTTTTTTATTTTATTTTTTTATTCTACACGGTGTGTATGGAATTGAATTAAACAGCTAGTTGTTAATGGTGTATGTAAACGTGTATCAGAGTTGTGTGTCTCTTCTGCAAGGAATCACAGTGAACCAGGTACGACTCGACTCATTGGTGTTGCCAGATCTTGCTATTCAAAAAAGTGAACAAGCATAAAATAAATCCAAACACGATATCTTTGAAATAAGCCACATACCACATGATATTTGGTTAACAGGTGTAGTAAAATATTAGATTTCTTTAAGGCTGATAATCTGCACTCTGAAGATAGAAGGTCAGTCAGAGAGTAACGCATGGGATACTGTATTCCATGCTGTGTATCCTGGGGCCTGTTCTTCGTACGTCGCTTGTTACATCTGAGATGATTTGAAAGATTCCAGATCTTCTAATCCTGATAACTTATCTCTGGCTAATTTGGTTTTCAAACGAATTTGCGGATTTGATTAAAATATCTGGATTAAGTTGTCTAAGATTATTCGTGTTCCTCGAAAAGGCCAGATGTATTGATACTCAAAACTAGGGCTGAACGATTTTGGAAAATAATCTAATTTAGATTTTTTTTTACCAATATTGCGATTGCGATTTAATATGCGATTATTTTTTAAAGCTCTTTATATTATTATTCAACAAAGACAAGCAATAAATCATTGTATAGTATGCAGTGTTGGGCACGTTACTTTAAAAAAGTAATTAGTTATATTACTAGTTACTTCTCACAAATAGTAACTGAGTTACATCATTATAAAATAAACTAATTACCAGGGAAAGTAACTATTGTTACTTTTTTTTTTTTTAAATGTTCAAATATGTCAAATAACTTGGATGTCCCCAATATTAAATGTTAAATGAATGAAATGGACACTAAATAGAATAAATTATTATTATAAAACATTGCACACTAATCTATACTATTTTAATGTTTCTGTGGGACAATGTGAGAGACACCTATCAAATTATATTGATTATTGTAAATATTATCAACCCTCTATAGACACCTTGGCAATAGAATCTGCATTGGCTTGTCATTTTTTATAGTATATCAGATAATTAATATTGGTCTGGTGACTAAACAAAAAAAATGACAAGCCAATGGAGATTATATTGCCAAGGTGTCTATAGAGGGTTGATAATATTTACAATAATCAATTGAATGATTTTCAATCATATCTATATAAAGCTTATGTTTGTAAAATGGCACAGTTTTTTTAAATCTCACTTAGCATCAGTCAGTCAAAACATTATAATATGATATTATGATAATTTAGCATTAAATTTGAGCAGTATATGATGATATAACTTTAGTAATTAGAATAACCATGTATGAATGTATTTGTCATGTTGACTGAACTTAGGACTGGTGCTTAAGATATTGTTTGTCATTTAGTGTTTCTATAAAAAAAGGAAAAAGAAAACTACAAATAATACTGATAAGATAACAAAACTACTACGAATTCTACTACTAATAACAGTATAAAACGTTCTAAGGATTATTGAGCTGCTGGGTTCATGAATATTAATCAGGTTGTCTGCGTTCACTCGAACTGATTCGCTGAAATCAAAACAGGGACGATGATAGGTGAGCGCCAGCCAATGAGATTGCCGTTTACGCATTAGCTCCGCCCACTAGCGGAGAACCCGGCAGTTCTTAAAAGCTGAAGAACTCCGTTATTTTGACAGGAAAATACAACAAAGGATATCGTTTACATGTAGCGCGTCAATTCTGCATGTTATGTAAGACCCGAGGACACGAAAATAACCCGTGGCAATCTGCGGACTCGGCAACATAGCGTGCCAACGTGATGCTTCCTCTGAAGACTGCTTAGTCTTCGCTGTTTGACTTGAAGCAGCACTGATAGACCGATCATTGTGTGTGTCATCAAAGTACTGCGAGAGCTATAAGAGAGCAGACGTCTCCTTATGCTTTATCTTGCCGTACTTTGATGTCATACGATCGATCTTCAAGTCGAACACACCGCTTTACTCCTACTCTCGCGTGTCACGTGACAGTGTAATCGCAGCCTCTGCGGTTGAAGAATCGCATTTTCTCATATCGTGATATTATCGCAAATGCAATTAATCGTTCAGCCCTAACTCCAATACAGTTATAAAGTTATTATTTCATCACTAAGAAATCTTTCAATGAGTAAAACTGGCTATGTCTATAGTATTATAGACTACACAACATTAGTATATTATTTTCAAATAAATGTTTAAATTATTTTTATTTTAAATGATTGTCCCTGGACCAGTAGGGTACTCTTGTAATAAAGCAGCGGTGGCTGGGACAGATTTTAAGTATCAATTCTGCTTAAAAAGATGCGATCTAATCCTGTTTACATGAAATAAGCTGCTCCTGAGCTGGTTTAAGCTTACGGACCTGTTGCTATGACAACAACTCCAGGATGAGCTTCGAAGAACCAAATGATCCAAGATCAAGCTAAATCATCAACCATCAAATCCAGCTAACTGAGTTAGCAACGTACGAAGAACGGGCCCCTGGTTGCTTTTTTGGCCTTAATTCTGTTTGTGTTGAAACGGTCGGTCTTCTGAGTGAAAGCTGCTTGTGTTGTGATATCAAGACTGGGCAGGTGTTAAGTTTGACGCAGTGTTGTACAATGCCGGTCTCTGGCTGAGATTTACAGACAGAAGCAAAGACCATAGATAAGGTTCATTTAGGATCAAGTGCCTAAATGTCATTAAGAACATGAGAACTGTGGCAGACTATTCAGTGTGTTTGGACACGTGATTTATTCAGTATAGGGGAAATGTGGGTTCAATCAGTCATTTTGATGTTAATAAGCACCATTATGTTAAATAACCTTTCAGTGCTTAAAGATGGATGACATGAGGGTGTGTAAATCTATTCCATGAAACCCTCATTTCTGTAGTTTACAACCTCATCGACAATTTGGTAAAGCTATCCTGACATCACACAAGTACTCTGCTGCTGTGGGATGTGTCATTAAAGCAATAAGCCCCAAGAAGCCATGGTTTACAGTGAATTTATAACAGATAAGGGGCGTTGTTAGGCACGACACAAAGCGGAGTACCTACAACCCCCTTAGCTGTTATAAATTCACTGTAAACCACAGCTTCACGGGGCTTATTGCTTTTATAAAATGGTTATTCCATATACTTAGTAAGGTTTCACAAAATAAAACAGAGCAAATACGTGTAATGATATTAATAAAAACAGTATTCCTCCACCAAACAATGTAGTTCCTCAGAAACGGTTGTGGTTGGAACAAATTGGTTGCCAAGCAACACACAAAGTAAACAAAGGTGTAGGTTTGTAGAGTAATTTACAACGGCTTCGAACGTGGCTAAACCAATCAGAATCAAGGACCGGAACTATCCGTTTTATAATATTTATTTTAAAAGCTTTTATAGTTCATTACCAGTATTAATGAGAGTTGTTATTGGGAATGGAACCCTTCTCACTTTTCTGTATTGAGGATTGATGGATGGCTGTCCCGTATCCAATAGTGAAACTTTTGCTTATGGATATTAATGATGTTTGTACAAGGTGTTCGCCCAGTAGTGAACTGATTTTCTGAAGACAGACATTGTCATATGGGCACTAGTCATCTGACAAATATGCTTGCTGTGATAGTCGGTGTTTTCGGTGATACCGGTGTTAGGCAGCAACACCGGTTACGTCGCTTGCCCACCGTGTCACCGCCCCCCACCGTCGTTTAGATTTTTATAATAATTTAATTAATACAAGATAGTGGTCAGTAATATCATCTCTTTGAGGTACAATCCTTACATCAGCAACAGGGTTGGGTACCGTTCACATTTGAACCGGTACCGGTATCGGTACCTAGAATTCGGTACCGGTACCCAACGGTACCTTTTTTCGGTACTTTACTCTCTGTGTAATAAGAAAAACATTTATTTCAGTGAAAAAAATAAGTCCAAAACTCTCAACTTCAACATTTTGAACAATAGGGCCCTACAATTTTTTTTCTTTTTTTTTCTTCCAGAAATTCTTGTTTTATTTTTTCTGATAATCAAATGAAGGCATGAAACATTTATTTATTTTTAATCAAATGAAACCCTTTTATTTTTTTGGCAAACAAACAGAGGTTTCCTGTTAAAATTAATACATGGTAGAAAAATTGTGTGAAAAAAGTTTTAATAATAATTGTATTCTTTCTACAATTAAGTGGTTAATGTAGTTGTAATAATTATTTTTATCATTTAATTGTTTTATTTAAATTTGACAGTAAATTGAATATATAAAGACGTACATTATACTGTACAAAAGTAATATATTTCTCTTGCATGTTAAACCACACTTTTATTTTGACAGGTTGCCGTGAAGTTTCTGTGTATACAGTATGATATGATGCTGGTTTTCTCAAATGAAGTGGTATAATTCTCATGAAGTGACTCTCTCAGCCTGTAAGTTCATGTAGTGAGATGCAGAGGCCGAACATCACTGCGAGTTCACGTGTGCTTCAGTATTTGTGTAGTAAGCAAAACCACGTCTCCGCCATTCATACACACCGAGGCTAACGTTACATGCAGGATTCATATTTAAACCGTCTTTTTGTGTTTTAATATTCACATACACTAGTTCATATCGCGATTCGAATTAAGTGACAGACCTTTTATTCATCCAAAAATTTACAAGTTCCGTGGCATTCCGCGCTTTAGAGTAAATTCAGTTTTTATGAATGGACTCCGCATCCTGTCTGCGTTTCCACGGAAACCATATGAGCCTAGAAATGTAAGCACACTTCAGAACATTTGGGTTTGCCCTGTGTGTAGTGTTTTAAAGAGTTGCAGGGACATCATGTCACAGGGTCTCTCTCTCTCTCTCTCTCTCTCTCGTATGCGCCCAAATGCTCTTCTCAGGTACCGAAATTTGGTACCGAATGATTTAATGTGAATCGATACTCGGTAGTACCGACGCAATTCGGTATGTACCCTTAAAAGTACCGAGTTCGGTACCCAACCCTAATCAGCAAGATCAAATCTATGTGATATAATTAAATCTAGTGTAAGATTAAAACGGTGAGTGGGCCCGGTGATGTTTTGCTTGACTCCAAAAGAGTTTAAGTCTGTAAATGCAAATCTTAACTAGGGTTGGGTATCGAAAACCGGTTCCATTTTAGAACAGGTTCCAAATTTCCAAGAACCGGGTATTCGATTAGACGTGTGCATTTTGATTCTGCTTAACGATTCCTGCGGTCGCATTTTAATGTTATTTTAAACAACTTAAGTGCATTAACGGAAAGAACTTGCACCTTGTTTGCATGCATTTCACTGCAGAAAAGGTTGTTCCGGGCCGGAACTGACTTTTCATATTTATCGACCAGTGTGCAGAAAACTACATCAGTATGTCTTCATAAACACAGCTGTTTTTGTCTTAAGTGAATGTAAACAGATGAGAAAGAAAACACGTGTAGTGTTTTTAGATCTGTATGTGTTGAGTGTTAAAGAGACAGCAGCCTAATAAACACACTGCCTGTCATTAATGATAATCAAAGAACAAAAGAAAATCATTCACTGATCTTGACTAGATATCTTTACTAACTTTAATTAATCTATATTTTATTAATGAAAAAGAAAAATGGTGTATTTAAACTTTTAATTACAGTTTCTGTACCTGAAATTTGGTTCAGTTGTATTTATTTATGCTATTGCTAATTAATTTGATTGTTCCTGTTTTATTACTGACTGTTTACTTGTCTTTAACACTTTAATATTTGACATTTATATTAGTGTAGTTGTTTTTGCTGTGCTGTTTTGTTAAAAGCATAGTCAAAAGTTCCTCTTGTAAGTGTTCTGTAGGCTGCTGATTCTTGATATTCATCTGCAACACAATGCTTTGTAAAAAAAAATAAAGTGTTTGATATCTATAGGTTTGACTTTTTTGATATTGGATTTTTTTTATCTTATTGGAATCGCAACTAGGAATCAATAAGCGGAAGTGGAATCGAGTTAAAGGTTACAGGAGGTAAAAAAACAGTAGCTTGGTGGAGTAGACACATTTAGACCAGTATATTAATTTGGTTTGAGCCAGGTTTCAGTCAAGCAGAGTATATCAAAACTATTATCATTTCATTTACAATAACTGCTTTGGGTGTGAGTGACCTAATGTTTAGGTGCCCAAGCTTTAAAAATTATTTTTGTTCATTTATTTTGCATTTTTCAGGTTTAATCGCGATCAGAACTTTTCTAGATTAGTGTTTCCCTTACATTGATTTATTTGTGGCGGGCTGCCACATAGATTTTTCAAAAGGCTTTGACTTCGTTGAATAAACATGAGCACTGCATGTTTCAAAATCAAAACGCTAGTGTTTTTATATTAGTGTATCTCTGAAGGAAACCGACTGTCTTCAGGAAATGTTCTATTTCATCTCATCTCACCTGTAACGCCTGATAGCAGCGTTTGTGAGCACTTCGTGTACAGTGTTACCGGGGAAACAGCTCCAAAAGCGGCATCTAGTGGCAAAGAATGAATTTGCATTTTCATTCAGACCAACGCCAAAATCGACTGATGGTTTATGCAGCAAACACGCAGAGCTGTAAATGTGAACCAGTATATACTGTATATCCCACGGGGGAAGCCCCGCCACACATAGAGTGGAAGTCTGTGGGAAACACTGTAGATCCTGCATTACATTTATATATTTACCTCACTATTCGGGGAACAGACACAGTCTGTATAGATTGGACAACACAAGAACTTCTATGATTTAAGTGGGTAGAACAAAAGTCATCATAGCAGTTTAATAATGAAAATACAGTTAAGTGCAAGATGTGCTGTGCCAATGTGCCATATACATACTATTGCAATGAGTACATTATTTTGATAGAATGCTGTAAATTCTTTTAATTTGGTTGCCCGAGTGTCAATGTGTTGTCACTGGAAGAGTGAATTCACAGCTCAAGGACACATTCGTACTAGAGCAGTAGAGTTCATTTGTGCATCGGTGTCCATTTGGGTAGATGTTGGTTACTATGTTTGTTATATATAATTGATCTCATATATGATGTGGTTGGTTGAGTTAATTAACCAAGCTTCAACATTCATCCACTCAAATTCATTCCCTGCAAATGCTATTTGATATTTATTTGATTATTTCAAACAATTATATAGTATTTTTAATTTTTTTTAAATGTATTGATGTTATTAATAATCTAGCTGTTATTTTTTTCATTGTATGTTTTCATTCAAATCGCTTGTCACAACTTTGAAAACAATGCAGTGATATCCAGAAACACTTAACAGTAGATGTGTGTATATGTAGTTAAGAACAAGGTGTACAGCGCCGAGCTGTCATGCATGACATTATAATGATAAAACTACTGTGATATAATGTTGTCAATTCTATGTCTAGTTGCCCATGTTATAGCACAATAATAAGGAAAGATTGCATCCACACTGTAAGTTACATGCAGTGTTGGGGTTAACGCATTACAAGGAACGAGAGTTACGTAATCAGATCACTCAGTAACTAGTAAGGTGACACGTTACTTTTTATTTTACAAGCAAATATCCGAGTTACTTTTTTAAATAAGTAACACCTGTTACTTTGTTTTTCCATGTATTGACTGACAGCTCTCCTCATGTTGAGAGAAATCAGGAGTAAGTGCAGAGCGTTGTGTGTGAACATGATCTTACTGTAGTTCTAGACTAAATATCAACATGTATTTACTCATCACCTGCACAAAAACAGATTCAGTATTCTTCAAAATGAATAAAAAGTCAAATGCAAACTCAGAATATGATGCAAACCTGCAAAAATGAACACTATCCTTTATGTATTTAATCCCATTTTATTAACCAGTGTCTTTGCCATAGCATTAAAATTACATAGATATTCTATGTATAGTCTCACACATTATTTGCTTTTGTTTTAGAACACTTGATAATATAATCAAAATAATAAAATATGTTAGTCACACGCTGGGCAAAAGTGCAGCGCTGCATCTGAGAGAACTCGGGTATCACACACCGGACGTGTCGCTTTCAATTCAAGCTGCAGTTAAAACGGTTAATTTAATCATCAAACGGGCAAACGTTTACTTCAAGAATGAACAAAGTGGCATAGATGAGTCTGAAGATCGACGTTTAAAAAAAAAATAGAGCAAACGGAAAGAGAGAGTGTGATCTATAAAACTGAAAACTGTAAAACCATGTGAATGACGCTCTGTGGTGCGGCAGGATTTTCCGTCGGCTGCAGTAAAATCCAGATCTGAATTCTCCCGCTCTATACGTGCTGTCAGTGACTTCCACCTCTAGAGCCGCTCTGTAATGACAGCGAGACCTTCTAAACTGATCCAGCAGTGGATGCAACCTGAAAAACTGTCGGCATGTATTTTTGCCGATAGTTCCAGCGATCAACTATCGGTGCCGATTAATCGGCAAAACCAATACATCGGTTGACCTCTAGTGTGTGTGTATCCATTTAATCTCTCACAGGATGCACTTGGTTAACTAGTAAAGCTAGCTAACCCCACTAGCAAAGCCCTTCAGTTTACTTTTGTTCATTGTTTTCTGCTTCGGTTAATGCAACTTAAAAGGTGATATAGATGCAAAAAAAATATATAAATATATATATATATATCTCAAAGGCATGATTCTATGAACAGGGAGCTCCTCACCATCTTTGCAGACAGTCAAATAACATTTTAAGGAAGGACATTTTTAGGAATCAGACTGCACACAGTGTGAACTGTAATGTATAATAGTGTCTTTTGAGTTAGTGTTGGTGGACTCCACCCTTCACAGCTATAACTGTGTGCACTTTATCATAAAGTTTCAGACTTTTCTATCTTCTCAGCTTTAAGCTCACACACCCAGTAAATAACATGGGCTGCACCTCTTTAGAGTGACCAGTGTCAGATAGGGCTGCAACGATTAGTCGTCATTATCGACAATGTCGACAATAAAAAATTGTCGACAAATATTTTTGTTGTCAAGTAGTCGTTTGATCGCATATGACCTAATGCAAGAGCCTGCAGTACTGCGGTTTGACCAGTGTGGCGCTGTAGCGCAAGACTGTAATTCAGCCAAGAGAAGAAGAGAAATTGTTTAATAATTGTAATTACATATGACTTTCAAAAGCTAAAGTGATTACCATTATATATTTGTTAGAATATGCATAACTCAACATTGTAACTAATTGCAAAAGCTGAATAATCAGTCAATGTCTACTGATTAATCAGTGAAATAATCGACGATTAATCGTTAAAATTAACCGATTATCAAAATAATCGTTTGTTGCAGCCCTAGTGCCAGACTGCTCATGTTCTACACTGACTCTTTATTTAAAGTCCAAATCTGTTAAGGAGCAGTGAATGTAACAAATCATGTAAAAATGTATCATAGTTATTGGAAAATTAAACAACATTTTATCAAACTGATGCTTTGTGCATTAAAAAAGTCCATCAAATATCATGTAACTTCCTGTTTTTGTAACCAACAAATGTTGAATGATGTTCACTAACCTGGCAAACCTTTTCAATTGGATTGATGTTTATCATCTTTAGCATGGAGTGTGAAGTTTTTCACTCAGTTCCCTGATCATTCAGTTTAATTTCAGCGAGTGAAGAACAGATTTATACTCACTTGCGTTGTGTATTATGGATGTTACAGTCTCTGACAGACAGCGTGTTGAAGGCAGCTATTTTCTTCTTCTGCTCAGACAGTGATGAGGTCAAACATCCCGTAGTTTGTGTTTTCCAGGAAATACGTAATACCTCCGTTTCTTGTAAATATTACTATTCAATTCAAGTTTATTTGTATAGCGCCTTTTACGATACAATCGTTGCAAAGCAGCTTTACAGGAAGTTAAGTTTCTACAATATATTTATTTATTTATTTTAGTCATTTAGCAGACGCTTTTGTCCAAAGCGACTTACAAATGAGGGCAATAGAAGCAATCAAAACCAACAAAAGAGCAACAACATGCAAGTGCTATGACAAGTCTTGGTTAGCCTAACGCAGTACACGTAGCAAGGTATTTTTTTTTTTATATATATATATATATATATATATATATATATATATATATATATATATATATATATATATATTAATATTATTATTTTTTTTTTTTTTTTTATAAAGAAAACAAGTAGATAGAATATAGAAAAAATAAATCTTTTTTTTTTAAGAAACAAGTAGATAGAATAGAAAAAAGACAGCTAGTGTTAGTTTTTCAAGAAAAGCATTGCAGCGGCATTTTGGATTAATTGTAGAGGTTTGATGGAATTGGCTGGAAGACCTGCCAAGAGAGCATTGCAATAGTCAAGTCTGGACAGAACAAGAGCTGGAACAAGGAGTTGTGTTGCATGTTCCGAAAGAAAGGGCCTGATCTTTCTAATATTGTATAAAGCAAATCTGCCGGACTGGGCAGTTTTAGCAATGTGGTCTGAGAAATTCAGCTTATCATCAATCACAACTCCAAGGTTTCTGGCAGTTTTTGAAGAAGTTATGGTAGATGAGCCTAACTGGAAGGTGAAATTGTGATGAAGTGATGGGTTTGCTGAAACAAGAAGTAGCAAGTAGTTCTGTCTTAGCTAGGTTGAGTTGAAGGTGATGGTCCTTCATCTAGCAAGACATGTCTGTTAGACATGCTGAGATGCGAGTAGCTATCGTCGGATCATCAGGATGGAATGAGAGGTAGAGTTGAGTGTCATCAGCATAGCATTGATATGAAAAGCCATGTTTCTGAATGACAGAACCTAATGATGCCATGTAGACAGAGAAGAGAAGTGGGCCAAGAACTGAGCCCTGAGGCACCCCAGTAGCTAGAGTACATTTACATTTAATCATTTAGCAGACGCTTTTATCCAAAGCGACGTACAAATGAGGAGAACAATAGAAGCAATCAGACCATCGAGAGAGCAACAGTATACAAGTGCCATGACAAGTCTCAGTTAGTCTAGCACAGTACACGTAGCTAGGAATTTTTATTATTATTTTTTTTATTAAATAGAATAGGGTAAGTATATACGCCCTCCAGAAGCTTGCGTTCTGCAAGTGAACGACGCCTTGTGGTGCCATCCCAAAGAGGTACCAAATCACTCTCACGGACCTTTTCCTGGACTGTGCCCAGCTGGTGGAATGACCTCCCGATCTCAATTCCAACATCTGAGTCTTTAGCCATTTTCAAAAAACATCTAAAGACACATCTTTTTCGCCAGCACCTGACTGTTAGTATTAGTTTGGTAATTCTGTTTGTTAAAAAGTTTGGTAATTCTGTATGTTGTCTGAGGGTTGGCAATACTGTGTATTGTAAACTTTATTTTTTTGACAGACATCAATGTCATGATATTTAAATGAAGTGGATTTGAACACAGATGGCTCATAAGATAATAATTGTTTGTTTCTTAGCCGGCAAGTATTCAATGAAGTGATTGATGCCCATAAGTGTGTTATGAACTTTGTGTCGATATTTTTAGTTGTGATATTCCAACCGACAGCCAGCCTATGTTTTTGATGGATGTGATAATATGTGAGGGGGAACTGTTTGATTTTTGGGTGATTTTTTTAAATGTTCTGCAGACTAAAACTCCAAAACAACTGGTATTGTTACCACTTTTTGTTTTAGTGGTAACAATAAAACTGTTTCATTGGGAACCGTCTGTCCTCAGAAACTGTAGCTAAATGGAGTTTGGAGCGATAATGAAAGCTGTTTGCGTAGCTTCTCAGTGAACTACGGCTCTGTGTAGTAAATGCTGCTCCATCTGAAAGCATGTGAAAAAAACACATTTAATAACATGTTTTTACTCCAAACTCACTTCATGACGTCAGTCGAGTGTTTGAAATAAATCCTTCTGTGAGATGATGTGGCTTCTTACACAGAATAAGGCACGCAATATTTCATAGTATTCTAAGCAGTGATAGGCATTGCATTATTATATACTTTATTATAATGAAAATTATAATAAGAATAACTCCGATAAACCATATATTGTCGTAGTCATGTGTTTATTAGTCACGTTGAATCAATGAAAGCAGACAAGTCTTCTGCTTATTCAGTTTCTTCTGCGGGGTGTATTTGGAGTTTATCTGGCCTTCGGATGGAGATTTACTGCTGATCACAGAACTGTGCTTCACTGACAAGATACGCATGACAATCGCAGCTTTTGCCTAATCGGGATTTATCGCCTTTGTGATTTAATTTTGATTAATCGTGCAGCCCTAGTTTGTATTACGTTGCTTTAGGTATGTATGGAGGTTGTTCAGAATTCAAATATCCGAGGAGTGTCGCTAAAAGTTAATGCTCTATCGTGTTGGAAATATCCCCTATAGCAGGGGTGTCTGCCGGAGCCCTGCAGAGTTTAGATGCAACCCTAATTAAACACACCTGATCCAGGTAATCAAGTCCTTCAGGCTTATTTGAAAAGTACATGGTATGTGTGTTGGAGCAGGGTTGGAACAAAACTCTGCAGGGCTGCGGCCCTCCAGGAACGGAGTTTGACACCCCTGCCCTACACCAAACCTACCCGATAGTGTTAACATACACATAGGTACATACATAATAAATAATTAATAAAAATAAAAAGAATGATAATAACATGACTTACTCATGTTTCTTTTTTATTAGCTATTATTATTACTATTACAATTTTTTTTTTTTTTAATTAATCAGAAACACTGCACAGTTAAACACCGTGGAACAAATTACATAACATTGTACATAACATTAACATTGTATGTGTTGCCCTTCTGTGCCTCGGCTGCACGAATGGCTGTCTGCACTGTACACAGTGAGAGCCACGCAGATGCTCGTGATGTGAACACTGAATTCCGTTCATCTCCGCGACTATTTGTGTTAGGGCTGCACGATATTGGAAAAAACTCACATTGCGATATTTTGTTTTTCTGCAATATATATTGCGATATGAAGAAGAAAAAAACCAACAAAAAAAAACAGATGATTTTAATATCTCTGTTTGGAAAAAAAAATCAATGATTGGGGTTATTTTATAGGTGAGTAAATCAGCATAGAAAATAAACAATTACAACCATAGCATCTGCGTGGCTCTTACCTTGTCTACACCTGACGCGCGCGACGCCACAAAATACTGTAGAACCCATAATCAGTGATGCTGTCTGTCTACACTGGATGCATGCGCGGCACGACAAATTCCCGCTCTAATCCCGGTCTAAATCCCCGCTCTAACTGATGCCTCGCTCTATTTATGACGTACTGACACAAAAGTTCAAATGATTTGTAACAGTAGCTTTGTCGCGTCCAGTGTAGACAGACTTTGGGGCCATAGGCCGTTCACATGTCGTGGCTAAAAATGCGTGGAAAACGCCAGCCGCGCTGCTTTCTCCTTCTTTCCAAAGCGCTCTGGAGCTTGTGCTTTCGTGGCTTCTGCCGTTGCTAAGCAACCGTGATCAGCACGCTCCTCGACAACGCGTTAGTTTCAGCAAAGGATAAATGGATCTCCAGCACTGAAATCTTGCAGTAGCTCTGCTAATAAATTTATTTAAAAACGGATATCTCTGTACAGCTGTCGCGTCTGGTGTAGATGCAGTGTCTGTGTGTGAGCAAAGAAAACAATCAGTATATAAATAACGAAAAGTATAGGCCTACTAAACATCGCACATTCTGCGATGTGACTATTGCAGATGCGCACATCGCGATATCGATGCTGAAACGATATATCGTGCAGCCCTAATTTGTGTCTGAAATGACACATACGCGCGAAACTATGTCAGAATGCATGTCTCTGCAAGTATCCTTGTAAACACGGTTGCTTATGGCTTAGGTGAAGGTAAACTGTTGAGAAAGTAAATGGATAGTATTGGTTCACAGCAGTTTAATGTCCCCGAGGCTTTCTGTGTCGTGAATGTTAATCAAACAACAAAACAGAGAAAAATCACTTTTGTAGCTTTACAGATTTATTAGATTTAATGTGAAGACTGTGCAGTGTTATTTTACATCTGATTATTCAATTTCTGTATCTGAATACTGCTAGACTTACCTGAAGAATATAAAGCACTGTTTATTTTATTTGTATCATTTTTCTATTATATTTAGCCTATCTATATTTGTAATTTGCTTATTTTCTATGCTGATTTATTCACCTACAAAATCATCCCAATCTTTTTTCTTTCTTTTTTTTTCTCCAAATAGAGCTGTTCAAGTCATCTGGTGTTTTTTTTTTAAATTTTTTTATTATTTTTTTTTTTCATATTGCAATATATATTGCACAAAAAAATATCGCAATGTGAGTTTTTTCCAATATCGTGCAGCCCTAATGGAACGATTACTGGTTTGTTAATAAACCATGATAAAATTCCCCACAGTTAGTATTACAGTTTCATATTTTAATTATGATTAAAACCATATTCGATTACCACAATACATAAATACCATCCAGCATAAAGCAAAGTTTAAAGGGTTAGTTCACCCAAAAATAAAAATGTTTTACTCACCCTCGAGGCATCCTAGGTGTATATGACTTTCTTCTTTCAGATGAATCCAATCGGAGTTAAAAATTATCCTTTATAATGGGAGTTGCGGGTGTTTTTGTTCAACAGTCCGAAAGACATCAAATAAAGCGCATCCTTCCATATTAAAACATGCCTCACACGGCTCCGGGGGTGAATAAAGACCTCCTGTAGCGAATCCATGCATTTTTGTAAGAATAATATCCATATTTAAAATGTTATAAATACTTTTCTCTCACTTACGCTGAAGAAAAATGTTGGAGGATTGTGATATAAGCCAAGAGGAGACTGGTTTTCCTTTGCTGAAGTAAGGAGACTTTGCCTCCTTTGCTCCTGTCAATAAACTCGCGAGACAAGCATATCTCAGAGACGCGTGCACGCAACGCATACGTCCTCCGTCATCCGCCGGAACGGCTTGCACGTATGACAGTCAGCGGAAGTAAGAAAAAAGTGTTTATAAAGTTTTAAATATGGATATTTGTCTTACAAAAACACATGGATTTGCTACAGGAGGCCTTTATTCACCCCCGGAGCCGTGTGAGGCATGTTTTAATATGGATGGATGCGCTTTATTTGATGTCTTTCAGACTGTTGAACAAAAACACCCGCCTACTCCCATTATAAAGCTTGAAGAGCCAGGATCATTTTTTATATAACTCCGAGTGGATTTGTCTGAAGAAGAAAGGTTGAGGGTGAGTAAAACACAGGCTAATTTTAATTTTTGGGTGAACTAACCCTTAAATAACAGTCTCATGTGCGCACAGCACGCAGAGTAGTTTCGTTTTGTTTGAAATCATGGGAGGTTTTAAAAGAGTGCTAAGGTAATTATACAAGGGTTATGGGAAAACGGCTGTAATTCTGCTGTGCCCTGCTTTTAAATTTTGACCGGTTGATGAAAAACAATCTTATGTGGATTCTACACATTTAAACACATTCCTTGAAAATATATCACAAATCACAGTGGAGCTATAAATATATACTAGATTATTTTTTACAATAAATATTCAGTGACTCTCTCTCTCTCTCTCTCTCTCTCTCTCTTTCTCTCGGCTTGCTCCCTTTTATCAGGGGTCGCCACAGTGCAGTGATTACTCCGTGTTACAGTGACACTAATAGTTCTTATCTCTGCCAGGAATGAAGAGGGGGTATGAGATTTATCAGCATAAACTGGCTCCCCCAATAATTAGAAATCACTAAACCCTTTTCTCAAATATGGCCATTTCGAGAGAGAGTGAGAGATGAAAGTTGTGTGTACAAGCGTCTGTGCATCTCTCTTTACAATGAGCGAGTTTACTTCAAAAACAGCGATTTTATCCTCTCGTTGCTGGAAAATACAATGTAGTGATTTAGTATTTAAACTGTTATTAATAAAAGTCGTGGGGCAGCGTTGACAAGTTTCTTTGCTCCTGGATGTGTGAGCTGTGCGATCTCGTGTGTGTGTGTGTGTGTGTGTGTGTGTGTCAGTAAGCAGCGCATTAATACAGAACGGTAAGGCTCTAATGCACATCAGTAGGTGTTTGTATTGCAAGAGCTAGATGACGTATGATGAAGTGGAACAGTATAGTAGTGGTGTCCCAATTCTTAGGGTATATTTTCACCCCTACCCCTTGACACTCTGTTTCAAGGGACATGGGGAAGGGGTATAAAACAGAATTGGGATTGGGCCAAAGTGTGCATGTGTATCCTGCATGATCGCATGTTTTCTGCGTGACGGTCGGTCTGTGAATACTGACAGAGGGAGAGTTCAGCTTCACTGCAGAAGTGTGATCGACAAACTTTAAACATAACTCCGCTGTGCTTTATCCATTCACCCACTGCCATATTCATGTCTTTTTCACTGTGTGCTGTATTAAAATAAATGTTACCTAGGCTTTATTTGAAAAAATATGATTCCCAATGCACACAAATTTCCAAGAATACTGAGTGCCCTGTTTACAGTGTTTACTTCCTATTTAATAATATTTTTATTAAAGTGCCCCTATTATGGGTTATGAAACGTTCATATTTTGGTTTTGGGAGTCCCCAACAACAGGTTGACATGCATGCAAGCTCAATAAACACTTTCACTGTCTTATATTATTTTTATCCCTCCAAAAGCGCCATCTAGTGACATAGAATGAATTTGCATTTTCATTCAGACCAACGTGAAAAGACCAACAAGTGGGCGGCAATATGCTAATGTTTGATGTTGACGTCAACATGAAACGGCTTGGGATTGGTTTTAAAAACAACTCGTTTCAATGATTCAGAGTCGACTCTTTCTTTTGAGAGACAATAACTTTATACACGGTGCACTTATAGATTTAAAACTTTGCAGGATGTTTTCATTCACTTAGAGCCGTGTTACACACTGCATGAAAGATCATCTTCAAAAATCCATAATAGGGGCACTTTATGTATTTTTGAAAAATACAATGTCATCTAAAGTATAATAGGGCTGTGCAATTAATTGAATTCGATTTTCATGCGCATCTCGTCAGTAAAGCCGGTTCCGTGATTGGCGCTAAATCTCCATCACCTGTTTTCAAATTGAGCGGCAGTTAATACACAGAGCCGTAGTTCACTGACAAGTAAGGCAATTTCACGTTCATAATCGAATTCGATTAATTGCACAGCCCTAAAGTATAAGTATATTTATTTAAAACATTTATTTTTAAATCCGTTTTCAAATTTCTTAAATATTAATTAAAATAAATAAAATTATATCAGCTATATATCGGCCATCGGCCACCCTGCTTTCTAAGATATCGGCATCAGCTGTCAAAAAAACAATATCAGTCGACCACTAGACACAAACCTGTACATATTCAACCGCGTTTGCTTCCATTTAATTTGATCAGTGCTTCACTACACAACATACAAACTTAAACTTTTATTTTAAAGTGTGCACATTATGTATTCACACGTTTACCTCAGATTTTTTTTAAATAGAATAAAGAGTATCTTCGTCTGATACTGGCTCAGACATATAAGGTTGGATGCCTAATCTCTCCATCGTTCACGCCGGACAGTAGAGATCTGTGTGAGCTACTGAAATGAGCCGTGCTGTGAAACAGCCAATCAGAGCAGAGCTCCACATTATTATTCATGACCCTTCCAAATAAGGTAATAACAGACCATTTCATTCTAGGGACAAATCCTAGGGTTGTAAATGTACATGTAAAACCATTTCTGGAGAATGTTTGCCCTTACCTAAGCCACATACCTTCTGTAGATATCAGAGAACAATTTAAAATATTGTATCAATGCATTCTATGGCACCTTTAAAACACGTAACTGTTTACAATTGTGCCAGTTTTGCACACTGTGTATATTTTGGCTTTTTATTGTGTTTGAGCTGTGCAACTTGGACGCGGTGTCTGTCGAAAATAGACTAGGTGCCTATCTTTAGCGAAGCAGCTTCTGAAACGTGCCGTGGCACGGCTGGTGTAAACACAAGCATTGACTAGAGTGGGCTCGATCAGCAGACGCATGCAGTGTAAATCAGGGGTTATATAACGCACTACAGGCTATCTATTGGATTAGATTGATATTGCATCAAATTAGCCATTTTGGACCAACTGCCTCACAGGCCGGATGAAAACTCCCAGTGGACCGTAGTTTTTCTCACCTCTGACCTAGAGTCATGACCGTAGGTGAGGGCTGGAGCAGGTGGACTGGTAAATTGATAGCTTTGCCCTCATGCTTAGCTCTCTCTTCACCACATTGTCTAGCAGTGTTTACTGAACTGTTGTGTAAAATCACATTTAAACTCGTGATATTCAGAACAAAATCATCACTCGTAATACTGCTCTCCCTGCTCGTGTGATATCACATGATGTAAATATGAGACAGAAACTCATACAGGGGCATTTTTTGGCACCAGTATCTTGAATTTTAGCGCATAACTGCATTTATGGAGTTGTTGCCCTGCATCATATTTGTCAACTATATGAAATGTAAGATTATGTACAGGTCTGGGGGTGGGGCAATTAAATATTTAATGAAATAATTAAATATTTTATATTATATCATGTTTTATATTTAAGATTAAATGATTTATTTAATAAATAAATATTTTAATCTCGCATTTTTTTCATGACTAATTAAGGTAACGCGTTAAACTGACAGCCCTAATTATAACATATAATATTTAAGGCAAGGCAAGTTTATTTATATAGCACTTAAATCATTTCATACACAATGGTAATTCAAAGTGCTTTACATAAAAGGAAATAAAATAATCATAAATAAAAAATCACAACAATAAAACAAGGAATTTAAAAACTTTTTTTTTTTTAATTCCATTTGAACTATTTGCAAACAGGATTGTATTTTAAAATATGCCATTCATATGCCAAATAAGATTCTTGTCACATTCAGTTATGAATTACATGAATCACAAAAATGATAGCATATTTTCAATTCAAAATTGTGAAGCCCAGAGCATCAAGAATATCAACTACTGGGGGGACAGTTTGGTCATTTCTAATTATTGATGTGTTCAGTTGCTAATTTATAAGTTAGTATGCTGGTAAAAAATAATTACCATGTCAGTCAAAAAATCTTTATCATTTAGTTTTGAATATCTTCATACAGATGTGCTTTAATAAGCAAAACGTTACACTTTCATTTGTAAAGTTGCTGCTTCCATTCACCATCTCTCATTGCAATATTGGAAATAGTCTGTTGGCAAGAATACATCAAATGTGCACATGAAATCAGAGTGCATTGTGGGTATCAATAAGTGAATGAATGCAGGGAATGATGTTGATCTCTCTGAAGACTTCTCTCTTTTCAGTGACTGTGAATTAGAATAGAAACAGCAGCTACTTAATCTCACAATGACAGTGTTTAATCAAATTGCTGTGATTTAATTTAATTTCTGTAAAGAAAAAAGCAAGCTTTGTGGTGTCAGTTCATTCCATCTTGCATAAGAATAATATCCAAGCAAATAATTAGATCTATTTTATTAAAATTCCTAGCATTAATCTCTGGTTCGTTCTGTGGTGCACTCTGTATAGTTTGTCTCAGTTATCAGTGGCTTGCAGGGATGCACTAGTTAAGCTGTTGTAAGGTTAGTGACAGATTTTTTTAAAGAGATTTGTTTGAGGCTCTAAACTAGATTCCTAACAACCCATACATCTGTTATGATGACCAGCTGACCTTCAAAGAGCACATTGCAAAGACTGCTCGATCTTGCAGGTTTGCGCTACACAACATCAGAAAAATCAGGCCCTTCCTGACAGAGCATGCTGCACAACTTCTTGTCCAGGCCCTTGTCGTTTCTAGGCTGGACTACTGCAATGCTCTTCTGGCTGGACTTCCAGCAAACACAATCAAACCTCTACAAATGATTCAGAATGCAGCGGCACGACTGGTCTTCAATGAGCCCAAAAGAACCCATGTTACACCTCTCTTCATCTCATTGCACTGGCTACCAGTGGCAGCTCGCATCAAGGGGCGTCGGCGTCAAGACGGAGGGCTGTCTGAAGCGTGGTGCTGACGCATACTTTTCAGAACGACCAACAGAGGCTCAGCACAATCCTAGATTCCACTCACTGCAAATCTACCCAATCCCGTTCATGCAACACCAAAGAAGTATGTGATCTGGTTGTTGTAACTAGTGAGCGCGTCACACCACGCCAGACACGCCCTGTCAAGGTACCATCACAGAGAGGCTCAAAATCACTCTCCAGAACATTCTCATTCACCATTCCTGGATGTGTGTGAATAATCTTCCCACCCCTCAGATCACTTGGAATGCATGGATCCCTGTGTACAAGAGGTCTTCAAGCAACAACGATGTAAATACTCATCTCTTTCGGCACTACAAACCGCTTTTCGTGTCTTCATCCTAAACTTGTTCTTAAAAAAAAAAAAAAAAAACCTTTCCCTTTATCTTGCATGTTCTCTCCTTCCCTTGCTAGCTTGACCTATACCTGCCATATTTGACTGACAATGACTGAGGTTTGACTAAAAACATCAAAATTGGTGTTACGAGAAAAAAAGACACTTCCTCTGTCTGAATGCCTCTTGGGGTAAGATGATAGATACCACATTTATGTATTCCCCAATTGTAAGTCGCTTTGGATAAAAGCGTCTGCCAAATGACTAAATGTAAATGTAAATGATGACGCATAAATGCAGAGTTTACTTGAATAATTCAGCAAAGCTTGTCATCTCCATTATGATTGTTTCTCACAATAACTTGAAATTTGTGCATAAATACAGCATGGGATCTCTGCAGTGGTGGGTGTAACTAGTTACTAAGTAATTTAATTGCTTTTCTCTTGAAAAAGTAAAGTAAGGGATTACTCTTATTTTTTTCTGTAATTTAATTACAGTTGCTTCTTATGTAATTGAACTTAATACTGTGTTTAGACTGTAGAACATTTATACACAATACAATACAATAGTGGATTTAACATCCAAATTTAAAGTCTAACCTTAAAATGCATGCTTTTTATGCACCCTTCTCACTTTAAATACTTTTGTGAGTTAATATGAATATTGGTAGCACTTTAGTGTCCAATTCTCACTATTAACTTGTTGGTTATTAGCATGAATATTACTGGGATATTGGCTGTTATTATTACTTAAAAAGCACATATTAATGTCTTATTCTGCAAGACCGTATACTAAATCCTTAATCCTCCCCAATTCTTAAACATAATCGTCAACAACTACTTTACTAAGCAGTGATTAGGAGTATATTGGGGCAAAAGTATAGTTAGTTCATAGTTAATAGTTAGTTAATAGTGAGAATTGGACCCTAATCTAAAGTGTGACCAGAATAATTGATGTAGTTATGTATTATTTATTTGAAAGAATTAAAAAAAAGTTTAATGTCTATCCTTGTATCATTCATTAACTTGTCGAGGATGATATAGGATTTAGAAAGTAATTAGTAATAAGTGATTAAATTCTTTTTGGAGAGAGTAATTTGTACAGTAATCTAATTACACCGTTGAAGATGTAATTAGTTACTAGTAATTACTTTTTTAGAGAAACTTACCCAACACTGATTCTCTGTTTATCATCTTAATCTCACGTCATCAGCTGTCTGTACGATATCTTTTACTTGAAATTTGAATTGCTTTACATAAGCTCTTAGTATTGTTGCAGTCTAATACATCTTTTTCTTCTTGCAGCGGATGTTAATCACAGGCTCAATCTCTTCTACCTCGCTAATGATGTTATTCAGAACTGCAAAAGGAAGAACGCTATCATTTACCGAAGCACCTTCGCTGAGGTGCTGCCGGACGCCGCCCTGCTGGTCAAGTTAGTGAATCACATGCATGTCTGTGCACGAGTGTGATTAGTGCTGAAGAAGTGACATTCTGGGCTGACTCTCTGTGTGTTTGCAGGGATGCAAAAGTGTTTAAGTCAGTGGACAGGATCTTCAGTATTTGGCAGGAGAGGAACGTTTATCCTGAGGAGCTGATCTCTGAGCTGAAGGCCAGTCTGCAGAAGAAGGAGAAAGAGAAGAAGGAGAAAGTGAAAGAGCAACAGCCTTCTCCTGGTCAGTTTCTGAGCTGTACGCTTCCAGTATTTGTCATTGTTGCAAAGACAGACAAATTATGAAAATACCTTATAAAATGAAAATGAACATTCACAGTGTTTATAAATGTATTATGTACCGTATTGACCCGAATATAAGACTGTTTTTTTCTTGGAAATACATCTGAAAAAACGCGGTCGTCTTATATTCAGGGTCTACACTTTGACATGTCAATAATACACCCACAACAATAGGTGGCACCAAATACGCGTAAAACGAGTGTGCCAGGAAATATGTAATGTAATGTGTTGTAAAGATCGCGAGTGAAAACTAAAGAACAAGAAAAGCTTACAGCGGCATGACTGTCATGTTAGCCTGATGGGAACAAAATTCATCTGTAAGTGATTTTAAAACATAAGACAGAACCTAGATTTGAAAACTACGATAAGATTTCACTTCTACTGTTAATAAAATTTTGTCAGGCTACTATGAGATGGATAGCCTAAATATTATATCATTCAGATGGGCTGATTTTAAGGTATATCAAAAAGTGTATATTTTTAAATGTCATTGCTGGTACATTTCACCAGTATTTTCCATACTTTCAAAACTAAAATTAAAATAGGAAAAATATGCAATATGAAAATAATTTAAGAAAAAATGTTTAACAGAAAAAAAAAAAAAAGATTTGGTTTTCAAAAAGCCTTTTTCCAAAATGGGGGTCGTCTTATAATCAGGGTCGTCTTATATTCGGGTCAATACGGTGCTTCAGGGGTTTTCAAAGTGTTGGGTGTGGCTCACCAGGGGGCGCCAGAGCATGCCAAGGGATGTGCTAAAAAAATATTTTTTTTATAATTAATTAATAATTTCAATCAATACATTATAGCGGAAATAATACTGTGAAAAGAGACCTCGTGTTTCCGCTCCTCGGTTTGCGATCAGATCGTTTTGAACCATAAACTCCTTGAAAGTTTTCAGCGAATGCATTTAAGCAGCCAGTCCAAAGCAGAAAACCTGAGCGATTTCATCAGAGATGCTGGAGAGAATAGTGACTCGTTACAGTAAGTTATTCCTTTCAGTGTATATTTGGCTTCAAAGCACGAGCCCCCTCATATTCTGTGATTTGTTTCGGAGCAACCCAAGCCGTTTCTCATCATGCTGTGTCTGTGTGAGATACAGACTGAACGGCGGCTCAAAACACCCAAACGCTGCATGAGCATATGACACACAAACTGATCAATAAAGCAAACCAGTGTCATGCTAGTTAAGTTTTGATGCACAATTGCTAGGTAAGCTAAAGACGATTGCAGTGACATAAAGTCATACAGTCATAAGAGATGCACAAAGAACTGTCATTCGCTCTTGGCTCAGTGATCACTATTGCATCAATACGATTTGCATTAACAAATTTCCATATTTAATACATAAAATTTGCACTACTTATATTGTGAATTATGAAATTATTAAATTTTTTGGTAAAAAATTAGGGGAGTGGCAAGGCGTCAATGTGCATGTCAAACGGGACACCCACTGTCTTTGACTTTGAAAACCCCTTATTTACTTTAATATTCTCTCATACCAATTGCAATATGTTTTGTGTAGAAACCTTTATGGGGCCGAATATAAATGACAAGTGCGTATCGGAACAAATAGCTATCCAATAAATTAGAGAGCGTTGAGTCAGGGGTTCCCAAACTTTCCCGTTCCACGACCCACCTAGACAAGAATAATCTATTTCAAGACACACCAAAATATTTGTAATTAAAAAAACAATTGACATTACTGTAAGCTGGATCTTAGTTAAAAGTTTAATATGGCAGAACTTAAATATTTAAGAAAAATAACCATTTTATTTTATAGTACAACTGTAAAATGTCACTACTAATATTTACGTTTTAATTTCTTCATTTACATACATTTATGTGTCTATGAAATATGTCCAT
Source organism: Schizothorax lantsangensis (assembly GCA_027422415.1). Lineage (NCBI taxonomy): Eukaryota > Metazoa > Chordata > Actinopteri > Cypriniformes > Cyprinidae > Schizothorax > Schizothorax lantsangensis. The sequence goes on along the minus strand of CM049850.1, from coordinate 7,363,621 downwards.
AAAATCTCGAAACACACTCACTCTGGTGCGGATATGAACTGTAATCCGCTGTGAGTGTTGTTAAACTCATCACGGGGTTCAACGCAGAAAATGCATTCATGATTCTTCCGTGTGTGTGTGTGTGAGAGTGTGTGTGTGTCTGTGTGTGTGAGAGTGCATGTGTGTGTGCGTGTGTGTGTCTGTGTGAGAGTGCGTGCGTGTGTGTGTGTGTCTGTGTGTGAGTGCGTGCGTGTGTGTCTGTGTGTGAGAGTGCGTGTGTCTGTGTGTGTGTGTGAGTGTGTGTGTGTGTGAGTGCGTGCGTGTGTGTGAGAGAGTGCGTGCGTGCGTGCGTGTGTGTCTGTGCGAGAGAGTGCGTGCGTGTGTGTCTGTGTGCGAGAGTGCATGCGTGTGTGTGAGAGAGTGCGTGCGTGTGTGTGTGTGTGTGCAAGAGAGTGCGTGCTTGTGCTGTGTGTGTCTGTGTGTGAGAGAGTGCATGTGTGTGTCTGTGTGTGTGAGAGTGCATGCGTGTGTGTGTGTGTGTGTGTGTGTGCGTGTGTTTGTGTGTGTGAGAGTGCGTGCGTTTGTCTGTGTGTGAGAGTGCATGCGTGTGTGTGCGTGTCTGTGTGTGTGCGCGTGTGTGTGTGTGTGTCTGTGTGTGCGCGTGTGTGTGTGTGTCTGTGTGTGTGTGTCTGTGTGTGTGTGTGTGTGTGTGTGTGTGTCTGTGTGGGTGGGTGGGAGAGCGGAGCACAACCCAACACTTTTTTTTTTTTTTGCAAAGCATAAGAAGAGAAGCAGAACTATCTTTACAAATAATTGTGAAAAATAATAAACCGGTGTCTCATTTTAAATAAACACTAAAAACTGAGATGACAAATTTACTAAAGCCAGAAATTTACTTTTGCAATGGTTCAGCGATATCTTCAAAAGATTTTTGAACTTTTGCACATTTTTTCCTCTATATAGTGATGATATGGCAAGGAAATATGAAATTGTTTACATTTTGTTATGCTAGCATGTGGAAATGTTTAAATCATGTACATTAAATCACCCCACATTTGTGCCCCGCTCACATGTGAAATGCTTTATACAGACCGTTTCCTTATTGGTAGGAAGCCAAATGCATATGAAGGAACGAAAACAACAAACTCATCATATCTCTCGGAAAGATACAGCACCGATTTCAAACAGATGATAGAAATTAAAAAAGAAAACATTTCTGCCATACGGATCAACTTGAGATAGTCACCACTGATAAGCTATTACTAAATATAATGTAGAAACTTACATTTTCTGTAAAGCTGCTTTGCAACGATTTGCATCGTGAAAAGCGCTATACAAATAAACTTGAATTGAATTGAAATGAATGAACATACCTGAAACATTTGATTTTTCTAGTGTATGCAATCTCATGCAGAATACAGCGCAGTGAAGTGAGCGAGATTTTTCTCATTAGCGGATCGAGCCTTTTAATAACGAACCATCGCTCTGAGACCCTCACACTGTTATTACAACTCGTGCGCGCCTGAGCTTCAAAACACGCAACGCATGTTGTAAATTGCGGCCTTTGTGATTCGAAAATCGCACTAAGCAATATAGCAATTCGTAATTAATGTTGGTATATCATGCAACCCTAGACTCTGCGACCCACAGTTTGAAAACCCCTGCATTAAGTGACCAAGTGTAAAAAAATATATATTTCTAAAAATAACTTGAGCATGTTTTCTTTTTTTAAATTTCTGCAGCCCCAGTCAACCCCAAAACTGCTCTGAAGTCTAAAATTGTTGCAGAGTTTGTAGTAAGTCATGATTGTCTTTAGATTTATTTGAACTTTCCCCTATTATTATTATTACACTAATTATTAATGTCTTTTCTCTTTGTCAGCCGCATGATTTTGTAGAGCAGTTAATGTCTTACAAGAACTCTCTGGACGAGAGTGATTTAAGAGAGAAGCAGTTAGCTGCTCTCAGAGTGGACGTCTGCAGCACCGAGGCCCTCAAAAGGTTAAAAGGTAATGTAATATTAACCAAAAACAGCACTGCTTAGAGAGAAGCTTTTCAAACTCTCTCTCAACTTACATCCATAGATAAAGCTGGAGGGAATAAGTTCTCAAAGGACTTAGAGGAGGGAAGCACAAAGCTGCAGGAATTTGTGACGTTCCTGGAGGGCCAGATAAAAGCAGGACCCCCGCTGCTGGAGGCACTGGGAAACGCAGACATCTTTTACGAGATGCAATACAAAGAGGTCAAAATTGTTGCCAATGTGAGTCGACTCTGATGTCTTGATGCTAGATTTATTCACGTTTGCTAAAAAGATTTGTGAACATGCTTAAAAATTATAAATTGAAAATCTGCTCTCTGAGGTTAGACTTCTGTTCATCAACCAAGTGGGCATGGTTAGTGGCTTATTGCTAGTGTCATAGCCAATTATTGGCCTTTTGATTTACCACTAATCATGTATTAGGGCTGGGTGATTTTTTCAGATTTTGATTAATTTGAATTTAATATTTTGCCACGATTTTATTTTTATAAATTGAGCAATCACGATTTTGTATAGAAATATTACCAAACATTAGAATTAGGCACTTTGACAATATGCCAATGATAACAGTAAAGAGAAAAGAATGATCCAACTGCATGTCGACGCACATGATTAACCGCTCATGTGACGCACTCAGTGAAGGACCATAAGTAGAATATATCAGAATATATCGCTAGGTTTCATTCATACAGAATGCGCTTTTGTGTTGACAAAGATGCGATGCGAGCAGTGGAATAGAAAAAAAATGCAAGAACATGGGGGTTGAACTTATTTTAACTTGAGCGGCGTGTTTTTAGACTGCGGTTTCATGCATGAGACGCTGCAAGAGATGTGAGCACAACAGTAAAAAACAATGGAAAAGCAGCGCAATTGAATAAAAACCTGTAAAGAACTACTACTGTATGTCTGATATTTCATGTTTGCATCATGGTGACTGGCTGAAAGCTGTTGTTCATTGTTTTTACGGACCATTTGTGACCCTGACCACAAAACCAGTCATAAGGATCAATTTCATCTGAAAGCTGAATAAATAGCTTTCCATTGATGTATGGTTTGTTATGATATAACAATATTTGGCCGAGATACATTTATTTGAAAATCTGGAATCTGAGGGTGCAAAAAAATCTAAATATTGAGAAAATCACCTTTAAAGTTGTCCAAATGAAGTTCTTAGCAATGCATATTAATAATCAAAAATTAAATTTTGATATATTTACGGTAGGAAATTTACTAAATATCTTCATGGAAAATTATGATGATTTTTGGCATAAAAGAAAAATCGATAATTTTGACCCATACAATGCTATTGCTACAAATATACCTGTGCTACTTATGACTGGTTTTGTGCTCCAGGGTCACATTTATAATTAATAACAGTCTACTGATGTTATACCTTCAGTCATTTTGAATTTGAATTACCTTGACTTTTGAGAATTTTTTTTAAGCATTTTCCTACATATTATTTCTGAACATATAAGATGTATAAGACAAGTCTGTACAAGATGTAGTTGTAGTTCATGTATCTTTTCTGCAAAGATATTTAACAAGTGATTTGTTTAACATTTACATCATGTTAACAACTTCATGTGTGGTGCACTTGGAATAGAATTTTCTTAGACTAGAGGGTTAACAGAGAAAAAGTTACTTAAATCATGTTGTAGTTACATTTTCAAGTTTGCTAGTTAAAAATTGTAAAAATCGAGAATTAGTAAAATGTTTCTGAAAAAACTGAGATTTAATTTTTTTTGCCATATTGCCCAGCTCTGTCATGCATCCTCATATTGTGCTTCTGTCAAACCCCTCATCGCTTCCCATAGGCGTATAAAGCTTTCGCCAATCGCGTCAGTAGCCTGAAGCGTAAGCTGGACGCGCTGAAGGCCACATTGCCCAGTCTGGATGACTCTCCCATCCCTTCCCCCTCTGAAGACGCCCCGTCCCCCACCGGCTCAGAGTCGCCCTTCCATGGCATGAGCTCCAGGAGCGGTTTGGGTAGTGGGGATGGCAACGGAGGGAGAGGCTTGGAGCAACAGAAGGACAACATAGATATAGAGGACATGGACATGTCTGAGGAAGAGGAAACGACGGCAAATGCTGGAATCGTTGGTAAGAGAAAGCAGAGATTAGGGGAAATTTAGTCAAGTCAAAAAAATGTAATGTTTAACTGACATAGTTGTTCTTTGTCCTCCAGTTGATGAGAGAAAAGAGAAGTCAAGTCTTCCACCTGTGTCCAAGATTACAAATGCTACAGCAACAAAAAGCTCCCAGATCACTGCTTCTAAACCATCCCAGATTTTAGCAACTCCAACAAAGACGGTGTCTGTGTCATCAACCAATCAGACACCTCCTGCAAACACCACACCCATTACGAGCACACCTGTACCTGCCCCTGTCGTTAGCCCCTCCCCCCTACAAGTGAACTTGGCCAATGTGGATCTGGGCAAGATCAGCTCCATTCTGAGCTCTATCTCCAATGCAATGAAGACCACCGGTGAGTTTTCCAATTGCAGAGAACAACAAACAGGTTCCAAAGGTAAATAAAAAAATACCAGTCAAATATATGTTGTTTTTATGTTTAGAATGATAAGTATAACTTTCTCAGTATTAGCGGGCATATACTACAAACCTAGGCCACTGAAAGAGTTTGAGAGGAGTTTGCTCATTGTAGCTCATAACAGCGTATTTTTCTTTCTCAATACCCAGGCGTCAGTCCTGTGCCCCGTCTTTCCCCTGGCACACCTACCACACCATCCAGCCATGCCTCCTCCTCCAAAGCCCCTCCTTTAACCCCTGGCAGCATTCCCTCATCAAATCCTCTGGCTAGCATCTTGTCTAAAGTGGATTTCTCCCCAGAGAACATCCTGAATGTTCTCACAAAAACACAGACTCACAGCCCCAACCTGCAGGGTAGGACGCATTACTTGTACACTATTGATTTCTAATCTGTTTGTCAAGATGGACGATTGGGGAAACCTGTTTGAACCAGTAGTTATTTTGATACTTATTAAATCTCTATCTTGCAGGTTTGTCTTCTCTCCTTTCATCAGCTCGTTCAGGTGCTCGCACCACTCCAGACCCTGTTCCGTCTTCATCTGCCTCTTCTTCATCTTCAGCTGTCACCACAGCTGCAGCAACCTCCACCACAACAACCCTGACAACTCCGAAGGCCCTAAAGCCCACAGGCAACAATTTCAAGCGAGAGTCTGAGCGAGAGAAAGGGAGAGAGTGGGAGAAGGTAAAAGAGAGGGAAAGAGAAAAAGAAAGGGAACGAGTTAAAGAGAGAAAGAAAAAAAGTGAGACAGAGGCTGTGGTAGTGCCTAGCCTGGAGTCTAAGATCAACAGTTTCCTCCAGGGAAATCCTGGTTTCAGCGCTCTCGGACTTGGCTTGGATGACGTGGGCAGCAATAGCCCTCTCCTCGTCGGTGGGGATAACCTGGATGGCACCCCTGTCCGAGATGAGAGTGGTAGCACGCCCACCCAAGATGAAATTATGGACTCGCCCCATGTACTCGGTGAACCCCAGAGTGCAGGTCTGTCTGGAGGTCATAACCTTTCACCTACAGCCTATCACAGTGACCCCTGGGATGCCGTGATCACTCCACGAGAGGCTCTGGGAGAAAATGAGCGGAAAGACAGGGATTACCGCACACCACCACCCTCACGACTTGCCGCCTTTAGCCCAAGTGCGACTAAACCGGTCAAGGCCATGAATAAAACCAAAGAGGAAGAAGGGTTGAAGAGAAAAGTTGTTCCATCAGCTGCCATGGTGCAGGATTCGAAAATAAAGGCAAAGATGGCTGGAGATGGAGAGAAAAATGCATCCTCCCGCAAGCCAAGTGGAGGATCCGACAAGGGGACGAAAGACAAGGAAAGGAAAGCTTCAGCTGACAATGGAGACCACTACCATCGCATTGAGACTCTCGTTTCTTCATCCTCCAGTGAGGGAGCACCAATCGAAACCCTTGATTATGGCAACCGCATCCAAACTGTGGAAAGCATCCGCGTGGTTGGGAGAGTCCTGAGAAGAGGGAGCAGTGTGGGTTCTAGAGTGGGCGGGGCCTGGTATGAAGAGGAGGAGTTTATGGAAGCCCCGCCTCCACATCACCCTGCTAGTTGCAGCCATGAGAGTTCTGAGGAGTTGGGATTGGTCCCCCCTCTTCCTCTTCCTCTTCCTCCTCTTCCTGCTCACCTTCCGCCCCCTTTGCAGTATCCACCTCCACCCTATCCAAACGAAGACCCCATACGACCTTCTCATGGCATTCCTCAGCACCATCCTCCCCCTCCGTTTTTTCCCTCTTCCATTCCTCCTGTCCCATCACCACTTCCTCCCATCCCTCAAACCCCACCTCCTTCCAGAGACTTCCCCCATTCCTCAAACTCCACCGTTATGGTTGGTGGTGTCCTTGTACCTATAGACCGAGTCCTACCCTATCCACCTGCCAACTTCCCTCCGGATGGAGCGGGGCATGGAGGTAGCGGTGGTAGTGCCCCTCCCAGAGGCGGCAAACCCCAACTCTCTTCCTTGTTAGGAGATCCCCCTCGCCCAGGCACGGTGAAAGAGCAGTTTGTTTTGCGCCATACCCCACCTCTTCACCGGCCCGGCACCCCAGGAGCTCCTCCACCCCTCCTGGGCAGAATTCGAGAGGGACCCAGTCCCACACCACCATCACCCTCTACCCCAACCACACCTAGTCCTTCATCCCCTGCTGGGGAACCCCATCCTCATTTGTCTGTCCCCAACCGCCTACCCCTCCACACCCCAAATCAGAGACCCCGCCACCCCTCCTCCCCTCTGCCCCTTCTCCAGTTACCAAATCAGCATCACGCGCGTCGTTCCCCACAGTTTCCCAGAGGTTCCTTGCCCCTTAACCGTGAACCCCATCTACCTGGGACAAAGCGTCCTGCTGCTGGTTTCGGCAGTGGGCCTTTCAACCCACCCAAAAGACCCTTCCTGCCCCCTCGATATTAGCATCTCAGAATGAGTGCTAAATGCTCTCTGTACAACCTAAAATAGGAAGTGTAGCAAGTTGCATCACCTGCTAATTGCAGTGTGAGAGTTATACTGCATGTAAATACACATGCACCAACACGCCTTGCCCCATGTTACAGCACTACTCTTCTCAGTGAAAGAAGTTTTCAGATACCCTAAAGATGAACTAGGAGGAGGAGAATGTGGAGATCCAGAAGCATCCATGGAATATGAAAGAAGGCAAAAGGTGGTTATCCTGTTCAATTGGTGTAATGTGAGAGAGTGGTTGTGGAGTGTATGAGTGTGTGTGTGTGGTCTATGGATGACTTGTAAGTAGATATACTGACTATCTCTTTCCTTCCAGTAACTGTTCCTTCACTTCTCCACCTTATAACACTTGCTTTTCTTTTTCTTTTTTATGTAAAATACTTGTTTCTGCTGTTGAGGGGTTACAAATGATTGTTTTTTTGTCTGTTAACCTGTTACTCTTTCACTTTGTGTGCAAAGCCGGTGGATTTCAGCTTTTATTCCTGAGTGATTAAATTATTGACAACGATGTAATGCTGGGCAACCATAATGGCTTGTAGTGAAAAAAAAATATAGCCACTTTATCAACCTTCACCAAGAGGTGAAGATTTAGGCTCACATTGCGTACAATATAAGCTAACCAAGTGTTCAAGGCATAACTACTCGGCAGTTTTCCAGTGCTTTTCAAGAGTTCCTTTGCGTTTTTTTCTTGATAGAGTTCTTATATGTATTCTGATTAATAAAAGCATTGTGACAAGAAATATTATTGAAAGGAAGGAGGCTTTTCTTTACAGGTGGTCTCATACTTTGTTCAAGAACAAATGTACCTGGATTATTTTCTGTCATTTTGTTTTTACTTAACAGCAATTCTGTTCTTTCCTGCAAGTCTTCTAACTTCATGATGTCCAACATGTTTACAGGAATGTGCATAGCTTGAATACACAACTCTGAATATTATGTCCAAATGATAGTTGAGGAAAGAATTAGTTTGGTTTCATTACTTTCAATTTCCCATTGTATCTGTTAAAGGGATAGTTCACTTTGAAATTAAAATTTGGTATCTATCAGCTTACCCCAAGGGCATCCAAGATGTAGGTGTCTTTTTTTCTTCAGTAGATCCAATTTTGATGTTTTTAGGTCAAACCGTTCTAGTCTGTCAGTCATATAATGGCAGGTGTAGGTCACTGTCTATAAGAGAGAAAAAGAGCATGCACAGAGAAATCCAAATTAAACAATTCCCCATTGTAACTACACATTGATGGCCTAAGACACGAAACGAGCGGTTTGTGTGAGAAAACGAACAGTATTTATATCGTTTTTTACCTCTTGTACACAACCATGTCCAAGTGATCTGAGTGCACACACACATCCGGTGTGTGACGTGTGTGTGCGCGCGCTCTGGCTCACGCTGCATTCACACGGGGCGTTGGCGTCAATGCTTGCTTGGAGGGCGTGTCTGAAGCGTGGTGCTGACGCAACTTTTCAAGCGCCAACGGAGGCGTCAGCCAATCAGATCGCCTCATGCAAATACCCAATCCCGTTCATGCAACACCAGAGAAGTATGTGATTGGTTGTTGTAACTATGACGGCGCGTCAGCACCACGCTTCAGACACGCCCTCCGTCAAGCGTTGACGCCGACGCCCCGTGTGAATGCAGCGTGAGCCAGAGCGCGCGTGCACACACGTCACACACCGGATGTGTGCGCACTCAGATCACTTGGACATGGTTGTGTACAAGAGGTAAAAAACAATATAAATACTGTTCGTTTTCTCACACAAACCGCTCGTTTCGTGTCTTAGGCCATCAATGTGTAGTTACGATGGGGAATTGTTTAATTTGGATTTCTCTGTGCATGTTCTTTTTCCCTCTTATAGAGACAGTGACCTATACCTGCCATTATATGACTGACAGACTAGAACGGTTTGACCTAAAAACATCAAAATTGGATCTACTGAAGAAAAAAAGACACCTACATCTTGGATGCCCTTGGGGTAAGCTGATAGATACCAAATTTTAATTTCAAAGTGAACTATCCCTTTAATCTTTAAAGTCAGTTCTTCGTCTCTAGGATGTAAGATCATGACAGTTAGTTTAACCCTTTATCATGTACACATGATTGAAATGTTCTACACAAGCCACACTTCCATGCATTGCATTTTCAGAATGTGATGTCACATGCATTGTTCGTAAAACGAAAGCAAATAGTACATCTTTTCACAACAATGTTGATGCACTGCTTTCCAACAAAATGTCTGACAATTTAAATGTGAATATAACATGTACATTGTTGTAGTTCTCATGCATTGTGTAAGAAAAAAAATAGTTCAAGTGCTGACGTTGAATATTTGAGGAGTGTGATTTGGTGTCTTCATTTGGACAACATTTGCATTCATTGCAAGGAGTATTTCAGAGAAACTACACATTTATATATAACAATATTTGTGATGGCAGTCTTGTTGCATATCAGCATGTTATGCAAAACAATGAAATTTAGAATGAATCTGCAGGATGAGTAAATGCAGTGAGTCTTCATTTGTGACACAAATGTGAAATTGTAAATCGCTGCTTCAGTTAAATCAACTTCTATACATTTTATACCAGCTGCACCACAGGTTTACTTCTCAATCTTGCCGTAAAATCTGGTTTCATTCAGTCATATCAAAGGTACAGATAGCTGTCGGGGTGGACAAGTTAATTAAACTAATATACAGTACTATTCTCAGAAAACTAAACCTTGTAGTGCCTAATTGTTCTGCAACAACCTTCAGACCAACAGATGCCATAATGACTTCTCTCAGACGTTCAATCAATTTTCTTTGCAAATACAGAGTTTGTTCTCTATTGATTATTGCAGATTAGAGGTTTGTGGCCCTACAGTAATGATACTGATGATTGATGGTAAGCTCTGTGTTAAGAAACTAAACAAACAGCAAATTTAAACATCAAGTTATACTTTTTTATTTTGCATTTATATTCCTGACTCTTATACTTACAAAGATTTGGGACAACATAGAATAGCCTAATATCTCCACACCATGACTTTAACAGTATATTGTGTTGTTATAATGGATTGTTATTCATTTAAAGGGAATGTTACACATCCAGCTAAACATCATCAGATTAGATGTCATATCAGTTGGAGGAGATCCTCATTTCTCACATTGTGACATCCCTAATGATCACTGATATTGTATGTGCAACCAAACATGGTCTCAGTATTGTATAGAATATTTAATGTCACTGATGATGATTACTTGATTGTGTGTTCATATCTGAAACATTGTGCGCTTGTTGAATTTGGCTTAGTTTTGTAAACTATGGCAGTGAAGGCTCATTCATTTTCCCCAATGTTAGCCTTTTCAGTGACCAGTAGATCATGCAAATATAAAACACTCGCTTTACATTCAAGTTTGTACTGTCTTTGCACTGAACCCAAGCCAGTTGAAAGCTAATGGTGATGGAGTATGGTTTAATATAATGCAAACAGACACCAAAATCAGATTTGGTTTCATGGAGCTGTGTCTGGAACACACTTATAATGTACTTTACCTGTTTACAGGCAGATTATTGAAATCTAAATGTTACCTTTTGCTGTAATCTGCATAGTAAACTTATTTTTTAACGCTCTGGACTATTTAACAAGTTGTAGTGACTTATCTATAATTGCTAACATCAACAATGTCCCTATAAAGGCTCCCTCAGGAGACAGCACTCACTAGTGCACTAGTTTGTTAATTATCCACTTATAAAATGTGATTGCATCTTATCCATTTTGCATTTCGTTTCTAGGGTCCTGTAGAAATATCAGGGTGGTGTTGTGAGTGAATGTAGATATTTATTTATTTATTTATTTTACCTCGTACGCATCAGATCAGGCTGAAGTGATGGAGCAGATGAGTTTAACTTGAGCTTGTTTCTCTAAATATATTATGTTGCTTTGGTTCGACATATATGTAGTTTTCCGCTCATAAACCTTCACTGTTGTCTATTTTTCCAGTCCTTCGTAGAATCCGTTTATTTGAATGTGGTGTGCGTTTAGCTGTCAGTGCATGTATTTACTTGCGTACTGAGTGGACGCTCGTGACGCACGCCTGGCTTCGCTTCTCATTGGTTGTTTCTCACGCAGAGCCCGCCCTCCTTCGAATTCCTTCGGCGAATCGGGTTTCTTGCTCCGTGACGATGTAATAGTTCCGGAAAAATGGCGGCCCGCTGAGAGAGGGCAACATTTGATGTTTGGAGGAGAAATAATGAAGCCGTAGCGTTGAGTTTGGGGTGTATAATGGTCGTAGTCGTGTTCTGGAGGTGGCCCGCATGTCAGGCGGCAGTGAGAGCAGCGGTGCGCGGATGCAGACACTATGGGAAGGTGTGCAGGGTTGTGTGTGTTATGTGACTGATGTCTCTGACACACTAACATCTCATAATGACACACTGACTCGTTTAGTGTAGCTCTGAGAATGGGCTTAACACAGCATGTGTGTGTTCTTGTATAAAGTGATAGTGAAAGTTTTAGATAGAGATTCTTAGACATTTTGAATTATAACTTTGTATTATTTGTGTGTGCATGCATTTTGTTTATGTATGCATTGTTTTGTGGTGTATGTATTTATATATATATCATTTATTATGCTTGATATTTGTTCATTACTAAAGGTCTCTGACTTCAAGTGTAGTGAGGATTAAAAGTCTGACCACATTAAAAATCAAATTCAAAATGTTATCGTTTTAATTTTAGGATTTTTGCAGAAAAAAACATGTAATTCAAAGTAAAGTTAGTATATGTAATAAACAAGAAATGTGACTGATCTTCTATTGAAGCTTGAGATGCTCTTCTGGATCATCTCAGATCATGCTGGAGAATATGGTTTAGTTCATGTAGCTTCAGTGCTGCTTTCATTAGAGCAAAAGACACCAAAAACAGATTTATTCTCATATTAATATTCAATTTTTGATAGGTCATTTGTAATGAAATAAATGCAGAATATTTTCATCAGCAGTCCCACATTTGTGACTCTCACTGTATATTGATATGTAATAATTCTGTATGTGGGCAGTCTGATATAATAATGTCATTGATAACAAGAGAACTACTAATTTAGTTCTCTGACCTCGAAGTGTTACTTTAATACAGGTTATTGTATGTATTGTGTATTTATTTCTAAAGACAGGTTTAACCATCTGTGTGATGAAATAGCTACAGGAGTGCAGATGTTATGTCTGTGAGACCGGAGAGTTCCTGTGGTTTTGTTCCTTCATTTGTCCTCATGTTTTCTTCTGAAGTAGAGCTTGCACACAGTGACTGAAGGCTCGTCTGTGGATCTCAGACTCACACGCTCTCTCTCTCTCTCTGTGGTTTTGTTCCTTCATTTGTCCTCATGTTTTCTTCTGAAGTAGAGCTTGCACACAGTGACTGAAGGCTCGTCTGTGGATCTCAGACTCACACGCTCTCTCTCTCTCTGTGGTTTTGTTCCTTCATTTGTCCTCATGTTTTCTTCTGAAGTAGAGCTTGCACACAGTGACTGAAGGCTCGTCTGTGGATCTCAGACTCACACGCTCTCTCTCTCTCTGTGGTTTTGTTCCTTCATTTGTCCTCATGTTTTCTTCTGAAGTAGAGCTTGCACACAGTGACTGAAGGCTCGTCTGTGGATCTCAGACTCACACGCTCTCTCTCTCTCTCTCTGTGGTTTTGTTCCTTCTCTTGTCCTCATCTCAGACTCACACGCTCTCTCTCTCTGTGGTTTTGTTCCTTCATTTGTCCTCATGTTTTCTTCTGAAGTAGAGCTTGCACACAGTGACTGAAGGCTCGTCTGTGGATCTCAGACTCACACGCTCTCTCTCTCTCTGTGGTTTTGTTCCTTCATTTGTCCTCATGTTTTCTTCTGAAGTAGAGCTTGCACACAGTGACTGAAGGCTCGTCTGTGGATCTCAGACTCACACGCTCTCTCTCTCTCACTCCTCTCTTGTCCTCCTTGATTTATGTCTTCTGAAGTAGAGCTTGCACACAGTGACTGAAGGCTCGTCTGTGGATCTCTCATCCTCAGACTTGCACACAGCTCTCTCTCTCTCTCTCTGTGGTTTTGTTCCTTCATTTGTCCTCATGTTTTCTTCTGAAGTAGAGCTTGCACACAGTGACTGAAGGCTCGTCTGTGGATCTCAGACTCACACGCTCTCTCTCTCTCTCTGTGGTTTTGTTCCTTCATTTGTCCTCATGTTTTCTTCTGAAGTAGAGCTTGCACACAGTGACTGAAGGCCCGTCTGTGGATCTCAGACTCACACGCTCTCTCTCTCTCTCTCTGTTCCAGCTGCATCCGTCGTCCAGTCAGACCGAGCGCTTGAGGGTTTTCCAGTCTCTCCGTGATCGGTGTGTGACTGGAGCTGCTGAGGATCTCACAGCATCAGGACGAGAGCTGACCATCCGATTGGCTGACGGCAGGACGGTCAAAGGGTCAGCTGGGGTGACCTCACCCTTACAGATTGCCAAGAGTCAACGGTAAATATAAGCCACAGACTTATGTATATTAGTGCTGTCAAACGATTAATCGTGATTAATTGCATCCAAAATAAAAGTTTTTGTTTACATAATATATGAATGTGTATATTTATTATGTATATATAAATACACACACATACAGTATATATTTTGAAAAGATTTACATATATTTATATTCATATAATTTATATTATATATAAATACATTAAATATGTAAATGTAAAATTTTTCTTAAATATATACATGAATTTGTGTGTATTTATATATGCATAATAAATATACACAGTACACGCATGCATACTATGTAAACAAAAACTTAGTTTGGATGCAATTAATCACGATTAATCGTTTGACAGCACTAATATAAATGCATATATATATATATATATACAGTCAGGTCCATAAATATTGGGACATCGACACAATTCTAACATTTTTGGCTCTATACACCACCACTATGGATTTCAAATGAAACGAACAAGATGTGCTTTAACTGCAGACTGTCAGGTTTAATTTGAGGGTATTTACATCCAAATCAGGTGAACGGTGTAGGAATTACAACAGTTTGCATATGTGCCTCCCACTTGTTAAGGGACCAAAAGTAATGGGACAGAATAATAATCATAAATCAAACTTTCACTTTTTAATATTTGGTTGCAAATCCTTTGCAGTCAATTACAGCCTGAAGTCTGGAACGCATAGACATCACCAGACGCTGGGTTTCATCCCTGGTGATGCTCTGCCAGGCCTCTACTGCACCATGCTTCACTGATGAGGTGGTATGCTTAGGATCATGAGCAGTTCCTTTCCTTCTCCATACTCTTCTCTTCCCATCACTCTGGTACAAGTTGATCTTGGTCTCATCTGTCCATAGGATGTTGTTCCAGAACTGTGAAGGCAAGGAACTGCTCATGATCCTAAGCATACCACCTCATCAGTGAAGCATGGTGGTGGTAGCGTGGGCATGTATGGCTGCCAGTGGAACTGGTTCTCTTGTATTTATTGATGATGTGACTACTGACAAAAGCAGCAGGATGAATTCTGAAGTGTTTCGGGCAATATTATCTGCTCATATTCAGCCAAATGCTTCAGAACTCATTGGACGGCGCTTCACAGTGCAGATGGACAATGACCCAAAGCATACTGCAAAAGCAACCAAAGAGTTTTTGAAGGGAAAGAAGTGGACTGTTATGCAATGGCCAAGTCAATCACCTGACCTGAATCCGATTGAGCATGCATTTCACTTGCTGAAGACAAAACTGAAGGGAAAATGCCCCAAGAACAAGCAGGAACTGAAGACGGTTGCAGTAGAGGCCTGGCAGAGCATCACCAGGGATGAAACCCAGCGTCTGGTGATGTCTATGCGTTCCAGACTTCAGGCTGTAATTGACTGCAAAGGATTTGCAACCAAGTACTAAAAAGTGAAAGTTTGATTTATGATTATTATTCTGTCCCATTACTTTTGGTCCCTTAACAAGTGGGAGGCACATATGCAAACTGTTGTAATTCCTACACCGTTCACCTGATTTGGATGTAAATACCCTCAAATTAAACCTGACAGTCTGCAGTTAAAGCACATCTTGTTCGTTTCATTTGAAATCCATAGTGGTGGTGTATAGAGCCAAAAATGTTAGAATTGTGTCGATGTCCCAATATTTATGGACCTGACTGTATATATATATATATATATATATATATATATATATCATTTTTATTATTGTTTTTTGAATAAGGATTTAGGAAACAAACAGGAAAAATAGTTATCGAGGGTAAAAAAAACCAAGATATAATTTCTTCATATTATATATGTTTTAGCATTTTAAAAGTTATTCATATTCTTTGTATTATTATATTCTTTTGAATAATTTTACGTTGACCTAAGACCCCCTTCGAAGTTTGGCGAGGCCCTCAGATGAGAGAATTTATTTTTTTGACTCAGAAATTGCTAGTAAATTTCACAGATAATTAAGTAAATCCTACATTATTATGTTTTTTTTTTTTTTCTAGTGCTGCTTTAGACTTGTTACTAATTGTTATTTCTGCCATGTGTGTGTATGTGTGTTTACAGTGTTTTTTTATATTTTTATATTATGCCTTACATCAGAACAATACAATGAGAAACATTCAAATGTAAAAGAAAACAGAGAAAAAGATGAACAACATTAATATAATGAAACAGTGTCAGAGGACAACAAAATATAATAGACAAAAAAGTGGGGGGGCGTCACTTTATACAATAGCAAACCTGCTTACAATATTATGAGTTCTAATAGCCTTTTTATTTGTGCAATTACACAGGACTTTACAATATAGCTTGAAATTGTTTATAAAATGAGAAAAGTTTGGTTTGGAGCCTGACCACTTCATTTTATGAATATGAAATTTCCCCATTAAAGTCAACAATTGTATGAAGTATGCTTTTTCCTTATCAAATCCATGATCACCGAAGTATATTATTACATCAAATCCACTCAGTTGCAAAGAAATGTCCAACATTTTCTTAATAAATAACTCTACATCAATCCAAAATATTTTTGTATGCATACAGTGAAAAAATAAATGAAAAATAGTTTCCTTTTCACCTTTACAGAAATCACAAGAGTAATCAATATCTAATATAAAGCGTCCCAGCACATGTTTAACTGGATATATTCTATGCATTATTTTAAACGAAACCTCTTTTACTTTATTAATATAGAATTTGTCTACTGTTCGCCAAGCTTTACGCCAATTCACATCTCCAAATACAGAAGACCAGAAAAATCGAGCTGGAGGATAAACAATGTTATTAAGTGTATTCCTAATGTAGTTATTTGAGTCTATTTTTGTATAATATTTGTATTACCAATACATATTTTACTCTTGATCTCTTCAAAATTCAAATCTTTCTCCTGTGATGCACTTCTGAGAAGGGTCAACTTTTTGAGGGATTGCATCCATTACAACTGCAAATTCCTGAGGTCTAACTGGTATTTTAAATTTATTCAAAAATTCCTTACTCGTTAATAAAACTCCATCATTGTTTAAGAGCTGGCTAACGACTATAATATTGTTTTCAAACCAGTATTCAAAATATAAAGATTTATTTTTGTATAAGATGTCTTTGTTGTTCCAAATATAATACCTCCTTGGTGAGAAATTGTTTGTAGGCCAGCGTCCATGCCATAAGAGCTTGTTTATGAAATTTTGCAAGCTTAACCGGTATTTTTTCAATTGAATAATTGCACTTCAACAAAAATTCGAGGTCACCCAATTGCTTAAATAAATATTTGGGAAAGGAGTTCCAAATACTATCTTTATCTTTTAAGTATTGAATAAGCCAATTTATTTTAAATGCATTGTTTAAAGTATCATAACTCAACACCTCTAAACCACCATGATCTTTGGAGTTGCATAAAATTAATTTTCTCAGGTAATGAGGCTTATTTTTCCAGATAAAATCAATAAGCATTTTATCCAGTTGTTTCATAACTTTAGGAGGAATATCCAATGATAAGGACGTATAGACTGATCTGGAAATACCCTCAGCTTTTGACAGAAGTACCCGCCCCTGAATTGACAAATCCCTTTGCAACCACGTATTAAATCTCTTACTAGTTTTAGTAATAATTGGACTGAAATTTAAATCATTACGCAAATATTAATCTTTACATACAACTCCCAGATATGTTACTTGGTTTTTAATTGGGATATTATGGAGTGAGTCAAAGAACATTTTTTGAGAGGAAACAGAACTGATTTATTCATATTCATTCTTAGACCTGATACTTCTGAAAATTCTTGTGTTTCCAGTGTTAAAGCTGCAGTGGTGGGCAGAGTGAATGGAGATCTGTGGGATCTGAGTCGCCCTCTTGTGGAGGACTGTGAACTGCAGCTGCTGGGGTTTGACTCACTGGAGGGCAGACAGGTACAAGCTTTTGAGTGTTTCAGAGTTTGCCTTAGAGCGCTAACTTCTCAAAACCTTTCAAAAACAGGCCCGAGTAATATTTCACACTAAAACCAAAAATATCAAACAAGATAATATATTTTAATATTTGATGGTGATTTTGAATTGGTGGTGGTGTTGAATTTTTATTTATTGAATTGAGATGTGACCTGAGCATGTTTAGCTGTGCTTGACAGTGACTCTGTTGATGGTGGTGTGTGTGTCTCTGCTGTAGGTGGTGTGGCGGACAGCCGCGTGTGTGTTAGCGAGTGTGATGGAGAATCACTTCAGCGCTCACGTGTGTCGAGAGGGAGTCTCTGACACGGGCCTGTACTGTGATTACCAGCTCCAAAACAAGTAAACACTGTCTCTTCTCTTTCCAGCCCCTGATATTAGCACTGCATCTGGTGTTAATTTAAATGCATTAAGTAACAAGTGAAACAGGACTGAGCTGTAGTGCTGTGTGTCGCAGCGCTCTCTCTCTGTTGGACGTGGAGCAGAGCTGTAAGCAGATGGCAGATGGGAAGATTCCCATCATCAAGCTCGAGGTCACGGTACAGGACCTGAAAGAGATCTTCCAGGTCAGCTTTGCTTTTGACCTTTACCTTGTTCTTGTGCCCATGGTTTGTTGTTTTTGTGGTTTAGCTTTCCTTGAGATAAAGCGTGAAAAACTCACGATTGACAAAAATTATAATCTAGAGAAGCACGATTTGGGTAAAAATCTAATTGCTATGCAATGTATTTTTATTGTTGTTGTTACAAAAAAAAACAATAAGAATAAAAGTAATATTACTGTTGTAATGTTTCATTGTATAATAAAAAATTGAGTAGGGATGCACGATATTATCGGACCAGTATCGGAATCGGCCATAATGGCTTTAAATGTAAATATCGACATCGGGCCGATATGTAAAATTATGCAGATATGACTTGCCGATAAGAGGAATACATTAACTCACATGTGCTCAGGGTGTGCTAGCGATTAGATCACATCAGCAGTGTGTGGCTCATACTTGAAGCACAGTTTTGTCTGAATGATGATTAGATTCACAGTTTTGGATCGCTGCATTTAATCTGTGAAAGCACGTACAGAATGACGCGTTTGGTGTGTGATAGTCAACAGTAATAGCCTCCCCCGGGTCCTGACGCCCGCTCAGTAAAGAGTTTAATCTGTAGGGGGCGCTGTTGGCCTACTTCTAATACACATAATATTTAGACTGTGTTTCTGACTAAATAAAGCAGTAATTGATGCCATAAAATCTTGAGTATGTTTTGATTTAAAGGTCAGAATCTATATCTTACATGAAAAAAAAAATCACAAACATGACACTTAAATAATTTTATATATATTGATTTATTCAGTAATGTTATAATTTTTAAACAAATTATGAGCTCTAAAAGATTTTCAGAAGTTTTAAAACTCTTTTGCTTTAGACCATTTACAAATGTTAAATCTTAAAATAAACTGTTAATGTTACCACTGCATCTCTCTGGAAAAAAAATGCAGGGATTAATATAGTTTATTTATAGTTAATTTCAGATCTTCAATGTACTGTCATTATAAAACAACTTTATTATTGTTTATTTAATTCTAACAAATAAGTTCTTGTTAAAAACTAACCAAAATTAATTGAATTGAAAGTAATTAGCTTATTATTTCTGCACAGGAGAGACTTGGAGTGGTTTCCAAACAATAGGAAATATATCGGTATCGGCCAAAATGAGTTGAAAATATCACCATATCGAATATCGGCAAAAATCAAATATCGTGCATCCCTAAAATTGAGTATTTAGGACAAATAATATTATAATAATAATAATAATAGCAATTATTATTTTATTTTACAATACAACTGTCACATCTTTTGTGATTAGATTATCAGACTAAACCATATCATGACATTGGTTTTATTTTGATTAATCGTGCAGCCCTACTATAATCTGTACATACACTACTGTTCATTTTAAGACATTTTGGAAGATATTTAATTGTTCTGCTGACCAATGTATTATTTAATGAATCAAAAATAGTCAAAAACACAGCTGTAAATAATAATAATAACAACGTATGTAAGAATGCAGGCATTGTCGATGTTGTGCATTGAGGACAAAGTTTAAAAAACAGCATTTTTTTTAAATAGAAATACTAATTTGTATCAATTCCATGCATCTTTGGGGAATAAAATATACATTTCATTCAAAAACCTTGAATTATTGACCTAAGAGAAGTGCTTCTGAAAGTTATATTCATAAAGTGCTTTAAAAAATAAATTTATATTAAAAATAATGGAAAAAATTAAATGCGTGTGTGTGTGTATATATATATATATATATAAACGGTTACAATGCTGAAACTGTCCATTGAGGATTCCTAAATGTCATTTTTTGATACATTTGATGCATCCTAGGTGCATAAAAGTATGCATTTGATTGAAAAGCGTAGTGTTTCACAGTTATTCATGTGCGTGTGTGTGTGTGTGTGTGTGTGTGTGTAGGATGATGCTGTCAGGCTGCAGCTGGCTGAAGAGCAGATGATGGGAAACACACTCGGTGTCTACAGGTCTGAAGTCTCTCAGTGTCCTGCTGGAGCAGATGGTGTGTGTTTGGTGTCTGATGTGTGTGTGTGTGTGTGTGTCTCTGTCAGGTGTGGAGACAGTGTGGGTGTGTGTTCAGGAGTTCTTCTTCCACACACAGGCTTCCTGAAGGTCTTTAAGATGCTGCAGGTAACTCTCACTCTTCTCCTCTGTTAGTGTGTGTGTTTGAGTAGCGTGACAGAGGACACTCAGGCTGATGATCTGTTGTCATAATAACAGTGTTTGCATTGTTGTTGCATGGTTTCCATGGCAGCTTCCTGTTGATGGCATTAATATCCCTCGCTCTTCCCGTTTCTCACTTTCCCTTCTCTTTCCACACACTGTCGTTCTCTCTTTAGGGTCGTGACCCGGGACTTAGTTCAGTTTTACTTATGGAACATATTGTTTTCAGTCCTGTGTTTCTTTGAGCAGTTCAGAGCGTTTCTGGATTTGTTTAATCTATATTAAACTGTAATTTATTTCTGTGATGCGCAGCTGTATTTTCAGCATCATTACTCCAGTCTTCAGTGTCACATGATCTTCAGAAATCATAATAATATGCTGATTTGCAGCTCAAGAAACATTTCTGATTATTATCAATGTTGAAAACAGTTGTGCTGCACAATATTTTTGTGGAAACTGTGATATATTTATTTTTCAGCATTCACAGATGAATAGAAAGTTCAAAAGAACAGCATTTATTTGAAATAGGAATATTTTGCAACATTATAAATGTCTTTACTATTACTTCTCATCAATTTAATGCATCCTTGCTGAATAAAAATATTAGTTTATTCATAAAAAGCCCTGCAACAGTCTCATCATCTGCCAGAGCTCAGATCGTGTCCATATCAGAATCAAAAGCGATGCTTATAATCTCTTTGCATCTTTGATTTTATCGTACTCGTAGCTCTTGTTTCACTCTGTATCATTCCCTCTCAGGTGTCTCCTGTAACTCTGTCCGGTTCAACAGAGGCGTCAGGCATCCTCAGGATGATCGGTGTGGCGTTTCCAGGAGAGAGAGAGCGAGAGGAATGGGAGAGAGAACAGGAGGAGGCCAGAAAGAGAGACCACCGGAGAATCGGGAAGGTGAGGGGTGTTAAACACACAGATCCTCGGAATGGCTCACAACAGCATGAATATAAGGAGTCAAAACACTCTTGATTCATAAACAAGTGTGTTTCCATCATGCATTTCTACAGTGACATTCACTTTAGCATAGTGTGTCAGTATGAGCCCGAGACGAGTGTCAGATCCAGTGTTGGGGAGTAACTAGTGACATGTAACTAAGTTACACGAAAAAGGAGTGAAGTCCGCACACTGAAAAATGCTGCTCCAATTGAATTTATTAATAGCAACATTTTGACCCTCAGGTCTTCATCAGGCACAATACCAATGTAGAATAAAATCAACTTTAAATAGAAACAGGTAATCACCTTAATTAGGCCCACACACAAAACCAACTTCCAACTCTTCCTTCAGGCAATTACAGGTGTGGAAATTGCGTCCAGTGTGCCTTTACACATAAGTGCAATTCCTTTAGTCATCCACGCACTGGCCGCAATATTTCGATACGTGGTACTATTACCTGTGCTTCTACTCATGTGATCTATCTAATTCGTTGCCCTTGTGGTCTTGCATACGTTGGTAAAACGTTAAGACAATTACGTACTCGCATTAGCGAACATCGCAGTAATATTAGAACTGGAGACATGCGTAGTCCTATAGCGTCTCATTTTAGACAAGTAGGCCATAACGTCGGTGTTTTACAATATATCGGTATAGAGAAGGTAATAAACCCCTCAAGAGGAGGAGATTATGAGAAGAAATTATTACAGAGGGAATGTTTTTGGATTTATACCTTAAATACTTTATCACCATCAGGGTTGAATGAGGATTTTGATATTAAGCCTTTTTTATAGTGATTGAATTATTTCTGCATTTGTTGTTGATTTATTAGTAAAGCTGTATGTGTATATTATTATGTCACATGACTTGTATCACTTGTCACATGGTTTTGTGTGTGGGCCCAATTAAGGTGATTACCTGTTTCTATTTAAAGTTGATTTTATTCCACATTGGTATTCCACTGAGGGTCGAAACATTGCTATTAATAAATTCAATTGGAGCAGCGTTTTTCAGTGTGCGGACTTCACTCCTTTTTCGTTTAAGTTACTTAGTTGTCCTGCACCTGAGCCTGATCTGGGTATTTGGGATGTGCACACCTGTTTGGTATTTTTGATTCTTCATGTAACTAAGTTACGTAATTTAATTACAAAATAAATGTAATTGTAATCAGTTACAGTTACAGAAAAAAATGTGTAATTAAATTAGTTACTTATGAAAAATTATAACCATTACAAGGGGGTTACATCTGGCTACATTCTTTCATAAATTGCATTGACTGCTCTAAAATATGAGAGTAATGTTTCAGGAGTTTAGGAAACAGAATAGACACATGCTTTTCCGATGTGATATGTGATGAGAAAAGACAGACTCGAACCCTGTGGATCGTATCATGCGCTACTCCCCAGTGCATTACTCTCCACCCTCCACCACTGCAGACGCTGAATAACACGCGTCCGATGAGATGAAATTAATACGACACGAGTGTGTGTTTCTCGACTCTATTCTCAGAATTTAATGAGTTTATTCTCAACAGTTTATCTCTTTATTTATTTTTTATTTTTTTTGCAATTTAATGACTTTATTCTCGTAATTTAATGTTTATTCTCAACATTTTATTTCGAGTTTTTTCTTGAAAATTAACAACTTTTTTTCTCGTAATTTAATGAGTTTATTCTCAACATTTTATCTTCTTTTTTTTTTTTTTTTTCTCGTAATTTAATGTTTATTCTCAACATTTTATTTCGAGTTTTTTCTTGAAAATTAACGACTTTATTCTCAATTTAATGAGTTTATTCTCAACATTTTATTTTGACTTTTTTTCTCAAAACATAACGAATTTATTCTCAATTTAATGAGTTTAATCTCAACATTTTCTCGACTTTTTTCTCGAAATTTAACAACTTTATTCTCAACAGTTTATCTCTTTAATTTTTTTCACAATTTAATGACTTTTTTCTCGTAATTTAATGTTTATTCTCAACATTTTATTTCGAGTTTTTTCTCGTAATTTAATGTTTATTCTCAACATTTTATTTCGAGTTTTTTCTCGAAATTTAACGACTTTATTCTCAATTTAATGAGTTTATTCTCAACATTTTCTCGACTTTTTTCTCTAAATTTAACAACTTTAATCTCGAGATGGTTTTATTTTTTATTATTGCTTGGCCCTAATCCTCTTCCGTACATATCAGCCTGAGCAACATAAACCCGAACAATGTTTTATGTTTGTATGATATCTCCAGCTGACTCTGATGTTGTTCTTGTCTCAGGCGCAGGAGCTCTTCTTCTTTCATGATGTCAGTCCCGGCAGCTGTTTCTTCATGCCTAAAGGAGCTCATATATACAACACGCTCACTGACTTTATAAAGGTACAGACTCGCTCCACGTCAGCACGGTTTCTCCCTCACACACTGCATTAGCTTGCAGCATTCATCTCTCTCATTCAACAGCAGTATATCATTTTGCATGACCCTGTAAGAGAATAAGCATGCGCATACTGTGCGTTGAGTGAATGTGTCTTGCTCACTCTTTAGGGCGGTTGAAGTGAGCACTCTGTAGGGTGTAGGATACGCTGTACAGAGGCCAAAGATATACTACAGCATTTAAAAATTTTAACATACTTGCCTTAAATTGTTTCTAATAATCTTAACCTTATAAAACTAGTATATTTGATACACAAATGTCTAAGGTTTATAGTTTATCCAGTAAAAGCTCTGTGTGTAATTGTACAGACGTCCAGCTTCAGCTGCTGCTTCACATGTCTGCTTGCTGTCGAATCTTGACTGATGTTTATCAAGTAAATGTAAGAATAACTTTGATATTGTTAGTGATATTTCAATATGAACACTTACTGGACTTGATGATTTTTTCATTGGATTGCATTGCATTGTGTTTTGATCATTTAAATCTAATTTTACTCAGACATATTATTGGAGATATAGAGTGACCACTGATTTTTATATCATTTTATCTGCTATACTGTCTTAAACATCTCATTGATTTACATTACTAACATCAGAAATGCATCTTAATTTGTGGTCATATAAAAATCAGCATCTGCACCAAATTGCATATTTTTGCTCAGTTTGAATCTCTAAATATAAAGTAGCTGTTTTTTCCTCCGTATTTTCACTATATCAGACTATATGAGCCATAAAAGCCTGATGGATCAAATATTATACTTAAGTAAAGCATTTTTCTTTTTTCAGATTTGTTTTAAATATTTTAAGTATTAATAAATGCATTCATAAATCTTTATTAATTAATATTTTAGGCTTTACAGTGTTAACCTCAATTTCTTCATACGTGTGCATGCATATTATCACAAAAAAAATATTTGTATTTTATATATTACTCCAACATTTTGAATGCGCTCATAAACTAATGTAAGCACTTCCTCTTCCTGTCAGAGTGAGTACAGGAGGCGGGGCTTCAGCGAGGTCGTGACCCCGACGCTGTACAGCACGTCTCTGTGGGAGCGATCGGGTCACTGGGAGCATTACAGTGAGCACATGTTCACCGTGACCTGTGAGCCGCACACCTTCGCTCTCAAACCCATGAACTGCCCCGCGCACTGGTCAGTACAGCACAACACATCTACTCATACCATTGATTCCCATCATATCCATTCTCTGAAAAACATACAAATGATTAAGAAATATGACCTAGTCTCTAAACCGGAAAAATTAACTCTATTGGTGTATGATATTTCAGACGGGTGATCAGTTTCTAGGGCTGAGCAATTAAAGTGCTCCTATTATGGGTTATAAAAGGTTCATATTTTGTTTTGGGAGTCCCCAACAACAGGTTGACATGCATGCAAGCTCAAAAAACACTTTCATTGTCTTATAATATGCATTTACTTTTACCTTATTAGCTGAACGACTCCCAAACGATTAATTTTTCCAAACCCCTCCTTTGCGTGACGTTAATCTGCGCTGATTGGTTGATTTCATGTAAAGCAGTGTTTGTGAGCGCAGTGCTGCTTTGTGTACAGCGTTACTGTATTTTTGATCAATTAAATGCACCCTAGGTGAGCAGAACTTATCAAAAACTTTAAAGGGGTGGTTGATTGTGATTTCACTTTTTTAACATTAGTTAGTGTGTAATGTTGCTGTTTGAGCTTAAACAATATCTGCAAAGTTACCACGCTGAAAGTTCAATGCAAACGGAGATATCGTCTTTTAAAATTATGGCAGTTAATGCCTACAAAAATGTCTCGAAGGGACTACAGCGAGCTACTTCCTGGGTTCGTGACATCACAAACCCAGACATTTACATTAACCCCGCCCCCGGGAACACACAACAAAGGGGGCGGGGCCATGTTGCACTGGTTTAGAGAAGAGGAAGAGCTGTTGCCATGCCGTCAAAACTAGGGGGTGCACAAAAAATCTATTCATATATGAATCGTGAGTCTGTCTTCTAACGATTCTAATGGATTCACGAGTTTCAAAATCAATGTTATAAAGCAGCGGTTCTTAATCCTGTTCCTCGCGTCTCCTGCTCTGCATCTCTCTCTCTCTCTCTCTCTCTCTCATTCAGCTCCAACAATCAACTGTTCCAATTATACACTTTGTGTATAGACAGATTTTTCCACATACGTAGCTATGAGAAGTGTTAAACATGATGTGCATGCGGTTGCCATGGTAGCGAGCAATACTTGCTGGCGAACACTTCTTACTGTTACAAAATAAACAATTACTTTACAAAAATGCTACAACTCAATCATGTATTCTGCTGTATTAAAGCAGATAAAACTGTATATTAGATGCTAACATAAGCGGTAGCATTTACAAATAACAGTGTCTCTAAAGTATGAGACAACAACAAACAAAAAAACACCATTCTGAAACGTCCTGTAAGAGCCGTGCTTGCACAGGTCCTCTTCACTAATATCCTCTGCGTCTCAATCAGGCTCAAATTGATAAGCAATATTGACGACGCCATTGTTTACAATACAAGCGGAGCACATGCCGCTGAGGCGAGGGGCGGGACTTTGACGCGCACTAGAGGCGGTTTAGCCAATCACAACACACTAGGGGTGTAACGGTATTCGTACCGAAACGTTTCGGTCCGGGTCTTTCGGTTCGGTACGCATGTGTACTGAACGAATACAGTATTTATTTATTTTCAGGAAATACAAATAATAAATGGTGTTTTGACAGTCTTTGTGGCATGACAGATCGCTGTATAAAGGCCTTGGAGAGACGCTTCAGAAACGTGCTGCTGGTATAAACCCAACACAAGCATTGATTCGAGCGGCCGCGATCAGCTCTGAGCCGTGACGCGCAGCAGACTCGCGAGTGAACGCAATCATTCCTTCCTCTGTACTACTAGTTTTAACATGAATAAACATGACTGAACATGTCACGCCTCATGTAATCACTCAATCAGTGTTTCAACTGCGGAAAGACATCAACAAAACAGTGTGGAAATAAAATGTCACGTAACATTTCATTTACCTCAGTGTCCACCGCTCGTTAGTTCACTAGAGAAATGAAGTCTAGAGAAGAGCATTTCACCAAATATTACACTATATACTCATTATATTTTATTAAACCTGTTAGTCTTAATTATTTAATGTGTTTAAATTAATCTGTTATGAAACATGCAATGACAGCCGATGTGTTATTGAATATATTTTAACAAATAGCCTGGAAATTGTATTATTTATAAGTTAATTTAAAAACTGCATTGTGCAATTTACATGTTTGCATACTTTTTTTTTTTTTTTTTTTTAAGTTGTGTTGATCATCTATTTAAAAGTAAACAGTAATTAAATTTAAGTTTGGGTTAATTTGTTAGGCCTAGTTGTAACCTTATAAAATGTAAAAGGGCTCCCTATAGTTTTAAGCATAACCTGAGGTAGATTTTTATCACTAAGAAAATGTAAACTATAACTGAATGTATTTAAAGAAAGAGCAACTAACTAAATAATAAAAAGTTTAGTTTCCCCCCCTGATGTACTGTGACGTTAAAACCGAGGTACGTACTGAACCGTCATATTTGTGTACCGTTACACCCCTACAACACACTGGGCCAGCTGACCAATCTGAGCCCAGTGCATATTTCTGAGGGAGGAGCTTCATAAAAGAAGGGACAGAGTGGTGTTGAATAAAGGTAAGTTATGTGAAAAGTAATGCGTTTTCTTAATAAAAGAAGCATTAGCACATGTTAGACTGCACCTCATAAACACAATCAAGCCTAGAAAAAACAGTCAACCACCCCTTTAAAAAGTCTTGCCATCCCCAAACGTTTGGACAGTGTATATTATAAAGTGTGTCATTTAATTTACATGCATTTCCTCAAATCATAAGATTATTTCTTCATATGAATCTGTGTCCTCTGTGCAGTGTGATGTTCGAGCAGCGGGTGCGTTCGTGGCGAGAGCTTCCCATCCGCTGGGCAGATTTTGGCGCTCTGCACCGTAACGAACACTCGGGGGCGCTGGGGGGGTTGACCAGGGTCCGCCGCTTCTGCCAGGACGACGCACACATCTTCTGCACACCTGAACAGGTACAGCTTCAAAGCAATACAGTTATTGTTGCAAAAGCATCAATGATATCAAAAAACACAAATGTCAGAATGAATGAGTGAGTTGGGGGTGTGGGAGACATACGTTTCCAAGATTGTCCCCAGTTTTTTAGGAGATAATTATTGTATTTAAGAGTTGTTTTACTTGACCACAGAGCAAAGGACAAATAGTTTCAGACCAGTCTTCTGGTTTCAGAGCTAATCTGTTACTGGCCAATGTTATATTGCAGAATGAAAGTATAAATCAGAATACTTTTTTTTTTGTATTCTCATTTATACTTAAATATAGAAATATATATAATTTTTTTTTAATTCTTTTTTTTTATTATTTTTTTTTTTTTATTATTATTTTTTTTTTTTTTTTTGCATAATGCTACTCAATGCATGTTCTGCAGGATCCCCCTGTCTGTCAAGCACATTTTATTGGACTGTACAGCTTTTAATGTATGTAGAAAAATCTTTTATGAAGTGAACTCACTTAAAGAGTTATTTGATATAATTTTGCCAGAAAAAGTTTTAGAATTTTTATCATATGTTAATGTAAAAAATATTGTGTAATATAACTTGTGTTTGTTTGTTTGCTGTTTTTTATTGTATGTGTTATACTTGTATTTTTTTAAATTGTTTTTTCCATGAAAATAGCCTAAGATGCTGACATGGCATTAAATAAATATATACTACTACCAACCACTACAGTACAATTAATAGTAGAAAAAAAAGTGAAAATATACATCAATGAAGAAAAAATAAATTAAAAATAAAACAAATAATCACAATAAATTAAAAATCCAGCATGAAATTAAGTAAATATTAAACAAAATCCATCATCCGTCGTAGAATTGTAGGAATATTTGCACTGGATCTGAATGAGTCTTGAGTTAGTTCCTTGTCTCTTGTGTTAGAGCACTGTAAGCATCAGATGTTCAGTAATAATCGGCCTCCTTACGGTTGGAGTTGTTCTAATTAGCTAAACTTAATTACCACAAAGTGCCGTGTTAGTGTTGTGCTTTTCTTTCAGGAATTTCAACACAATGAATGCTTCAAATCACAAAATAAGATCACCAGTGTGACCCTCACTGACATAATCAAATTAAACACATATGAACTACTAAATTAAAGCTCAGTGACAGCTGTGTGTGGTCTAATGCCATTAACAGAAACATCATTTCTGATCATATTTACCCTTCGTTTCCATTTGTGTTTCCAAAAGTAAAGCCTGTGAATTTCTCTCCCTTGAGCAGCCACACAAAAGCTCTTTAGTCGTCATAAACAGTGTTTGTGTGAAGGAATGCGTCTCGCTCGTTCAGTGTATGATTTATGTTATAATGTCAGTGTTTATACTGTGTCTCATACACACCCTTCAGTTGTTTATGCGCTGCTGCTTCTCTCTTCAGCTGGAGGAGGAGATCACGGCGTGTTTGGACTTCGTGAGGAGCGTATATCGAGTCTTTGGTTTCTCCTTTCACTGTCTCCTCTCCACGCGCCCCTCGCCCTGTCTGGGAGAGCCCGCCCTCTGGGACACTGCCGAGCAGGTACAGCTGTCAATCACACCCACCACAGTCTGTCACAGTCTTACTTTAGCATTAAATATATATAATATTGAAGTTTCTAGTGAATATTGTCAGTTAGCTTTTATTTTTATATCTCCACTTTTCATTATTTTATTATTGTGTTGTGCTTTTGTCATTCTTCGTCATTTCTTTTTAACTTTAATTTATTTTTATTTCAGATTTAATTTTAGTTTAACTTGAACATATTTATTTCAGTTAGTCGCCAAAACAACATGTTTTTGTTTTAATTTTGTTATTCATGTAATATTTATAATTCATCATTTTTTATTACTTTTTATATTTCTATTTACCTTTAATTTATTTCTATTTCAGTTTTAATATAAGTAACTTAAACTTATTTCAGTTAGTTGCCAAGGCAACGTTTCTGATTTTAGTTTTTTTTTTTTTTCATCTAATATTTATAGCTTGACGTATTTGTTATATATATAATTTTTTTTTGTTTCTGTTTAACGAAGTTTATTTCTGTTTTAGTCATTTTATTACTTAGTCATATAGTTACCAAGGCGACATTTAGTTCTAAGCTTATATGTCATCTTATATCTAATTCAATTAAATTTTGCTTTAATTTATTTTTATTTAAGTTTTATTTTAAGTAACTTAAACTTAGTTAAATCAGTTAGATGACAAGGCAATGTTTCAGGATTTTTTTAAATATTTCTATTTCACTTTATTTTTATTTCTGTTTTAGTTCTTAATTAAACATTTTACTTGGATAGCTGCCAAGGCAACATTTCAATTTTTTAGGTTTTATAAATGTATATTTTGTTTGTGTACAATATTTCTATTTAGCGTTATTTTTTTTAGTCATTTTAATACTTTAACTTAAAGGGATAGTTCACTTTGAAATTAAAATGTGGTATCTATCAGCTTACCCCAAGGGCATCCAAGATGTAGGTGTCTTTTTTTCTTCAGTAGATCCAATTTTGATGTTTTTAGGTCAAACCGTTCTAGTCTGACAGTCATATAATGGCAGGTATAGGTCACTGTCTCTATAAGCGGGAAAAAGAACATGCACAGAGAAATTCAAATTAAACAATTCCCCATCGTAACTACACATTGATGGCCTAAGACACGAAACGAGTGGTTTGTGTGAGAAAACGAACAGTATTTATATCGTTTTTTACCTCTTGTACACAACCATGTCCAAGTGATCTGAGTGCGCACACATCCGGTGTGTGACGTGTGTGCGCGCGCTCTGGCTCACGCTGCATTCACATGGGGCGTCGGCGTCAACGCTTGACGGAGGGCGTGTCTGAAGTGTGGTGCTGACGCGCCGTCATAGTTACAACAACCAATCACATACTTCTCTGATGTTGCATGAACGGGATTGGGTATTTGCATGAGGCGATCTGATTGGCTGACGCCTCCGTTGGCGCTTGAAAAGTTGCGTCAGCACCACGCTTCAGACATGCCCTCCGTCAAGCGTTGACGGTGTTGTTACGATGGGGAATTGTTTAATTTGGATTTCTCTGTGCATGTTCTTTTTCCCTCTTATAGAGACAGTGACCTATACCTGCCATTATATGACTGACAGACTAGAACGGTTTGACCTAAAAACATCAAAATTGTATCTACTGAAGAAAAAGACACCTACATCTTGGATGCCCTTGGGGTAAGCTGATAGATACCACATTTTAATTTCAAAGTGAACTATCCCTTTAAGCATATTTCAGTTAAAAAGCATAGCAGAATATTTTTTGTTTACATTTTTCATGTAATATAATTTTTTTTCTTTATTAAAATTTTATTTCAGTTTTTGAAAACAATTTGTACTAGTTTTAGTTATCAGTAACGCGTGTCGGAGTCTGTTAGTGTTCCTGCAGTGCTGTGGGGATTGTCAGATCCTGTCTGTACTTGTACCAGCATACAGTATGCAGGAGACACTATAGGAAACACACGGCATAAGCGTAGGGCAGGTCCAAACAGACGGGTAACGTGTCAGAGATTCATTAATGTTGATCAGGGTCACAGTGTGAAATGAGGCGAGCAGGTCATGAGCGTCAGAGGAGGGAAACGAACAGCCAATCAGAGCAGAGTATGCAGTATATAAAGCACACTACAGGAGCTCTTCAGCCAGGGATCGTTCACCCAAAAATTAAAACATGTATGAGTTTCTTTCAGCTGTTGAACACAAGGAAGATATTTAGATGAATATTAGTAACCAAGCAGTTGACGGTAGCCATTGACTTTCATAGTATGGAAAAAACTATTATGCAATTAATTGCAACCCTCAATTTTTGGGTGAACTATCCCTTTAATGTATAACATGCACAAGGTCTTTGCTTTATGATGGATGTGGTTTCCAGACCAGCTTGTCTGGTATCTTTGGGTTAAACAAGGACACAGTAATATCTCTCCTAGCGCTCTCTCCCTCAAACTAATGCTCATGTTTTGGGGTTATTGAATTAGATGTTTACAGCAGATTCTTTTATTAGTGTTTCCAGGGCCAAAGCCACACACTGACACATTCCAGGTTTTCCTCTGTAACGTGTCTCTCTTGTGTTTGTCCCGGAGCAGCAGCTGGAGAGCAGTCTCAAGCAGTTTGAGGAGCACTGGGAGTTGAATCTGGAGACGGGGCGTTTTATGGACCAAAGGTGAGGCTGGCAGAAAGAAAGACGTTTTCTGGCCAGACACTGCATGAAAAATTCATTTGTCACTCTGTTAAAAAAAAAACTAGTGAAGCAAAATGATAACTTACACTTTCCCTCATACATTCATATCATTTTTAATCTCGATGTTGATAAGTCCATTCATTATGCATCAATTACCCATATACACTAAAATTTGAGGTCAGTACATTTAAAAAAATAAATTAATCTCTTCTGCTCACCAAGGCTTCATTTGTTTGATCAAAAATACAGTAAAAACTGAAATATTATTAGAATTTAAAACAGCTGTTTTCTATGTGAATATCTAACTGTAATTTTTTCCTGTGATCAAAGCTGTATTTTCAGCATCATTACTCCAGTCTTCAGTGTCACATGATCTTCAGAAATCATAATAATATGCTGATTTGCTCGAGAAACATTTCTGATTATTATCAATGTTGAAAAATATTATTATTAATATTTTTCTGGAAACTGTGATGCATTTTATTTTTCAGGATTCACAGATGAATAGAAAGTTCAAAAAGAATAGCATTTATTTGAAATAGAAATATTTTGTAACATTATAAATGTCTTTATTGTCAATTTAATGCATCCTTGATTAATAGAGTATTTCTTTCTTTAAAAAATAAAATAAAACACACTGCCCCCCCAGTTTTGAACGGTAGCATAAATATAAGCCACACTAGAAATATCACCGCCGACATTGATTGACACTGAGCTGTGTTTTTGGGCCTCTGCTTGGCTGAGAGTTGATGTTTCTAAACACACACATCAGATTCATTCTCTTCACATTACTGCAGCTCTTATGTATTCATGTTCTTGGCATCGTCAGTCAGGTTTAGTTTCTGCAGATCTCTGTATTTCTGTATCTCA
>CM049850.1:7300911-7325911 GCA_027422415.1 Schizothorax lantsangensis | reverse complement strand
GTGCTCATGGGTCCTTTACTGCAGCATTTAAGCTTCCACTGGACCTGAGAGAAGACATGCTACCAAAAAATACATTTACATTTATCAGACGCTTTTATCCAAAGCGACTTACATTGCATTCAAGTTACAGTTTTACATTTGATCAGCTCTTGCTTTCCCTGGGAATCGAACCCATGATCTTGGCGTTGCTAGCGCCATGCTCTACCATTTGAGCTACAGGAAATACACACTTAAGTTTAGTACTTAATGTTAAGGGTTTTAGTCACATGGCCCTACAGTAAGTATGTGCAATAGGAGTGCTTAACTTATACTCTTTGAATGCAAAATCTTGCATACAGGTGTCTCGTTTCTTTAAAGGGGTCATGAACTGAGAAACCTAAATCCCCTTGATCTTTTGACATATAAGAGGTCGCTGTGCTATAAAAACATCCTGAAAGTTTCAGAACTCAAAACTTTCTCATTAGTCTTAAAACAGCTTATACTGAAGAACAGTGTTGGGGGTAACGCATTACAAGTATGAAGATACGTAATCGGATTACTTTTAAGTAACTAGTAAAGTAACGCATTACTTTTTAATTTAGGAAATATCAGTTACTTTTTCAAATAAGTAATGCTAGTTACGTTGTTTCTCATGTCTTGAGTGACAGCTCTGGTGTTGCCATGGTGACAGAAATCAGGAGTAAGTGCAGAGCGTTGTGTGTGAACATGATCTTACTGTAGTTCTAGACTAAATATCAACACTCATCACCTGCACAAAAACAGATTGTGTTCCTCAAAATCAATAGAAACAGTCAAATGCAAACTCAGAATATTAT
This sequence comes from Schizothorax lantsangensis, assembly GCA_027422415.1. Lineage (NCBI taxonomy): Eukaryota > Metazoa > Chordata > Actinopteri > Cypriniformes > Cyprinidae > Schizothorax > Schizothorax lantsangensis. The sequence goes on along the minus strand of CM049850.1, from coordinate 7,325,096 downwards.
ACAAACCTGCAATAATTAAATATGTTAAATAAGACATATTTGTATTTAATCACATTTTATTAATAAATGTCTTACTGACCTTCGATGATTCAATTCTACCATACTAAGCAAAAATGACCCATTTGTTTCATTTTAGTTATTGCTGAATAGTGTTGAACTTTCTTCTCCTGTGTCATATTCTTCATGTGATTAGTTTGAGCTGCAGCCCTCTACTGTACAGACGTGAATCCACATCTCCTTCAGTCTGAGGCGGATTCATTTCACTTTTGTTGTGAAAGGGATTTTACATTTATAAAAGAAGAACTTTTTTTATATTAAAAACAAACAAGCAAGCCCTGCCCAGATTTAAAAAGTAACTCAAAAGTAATGTAACATTACTTTCCATAAAAAGTAACTAACGTAATTAGTTACTTTTTTAGAGAGTAACACAATATTTTAATGCATTACTTTTAAAAGTTCACGTTGTCATTATGGGGTATTGTTTGTAGAATTTTGAGGAAAATAATTGAATCTATTTTGGAACAAGGCTGTAACCTCAGAGAACAGTACAAAAATAAAAAACTGAGGCAGTTCATGACCCCTTTAAAATAATTTACTTTCTCTTGGAGTCTTGAGTCTTTAATTTTATGAAACTACCTCATGCTGGGGATGCATATCTTCCTCTGTCGTCCCGCACACAAACACTCCCCTGCACAAGGTCGTTCTTCATTCAGTGGGCAGTGTTGCAGAAGTTCACCGGGGGTTATTTTAGGTCTGTAGTGGTTTAGGAGTGTTTACAGCTCCGCGTGCATGAGGCGGTGCGTTTGATAGTATATAAGTACGGGCACGGGTTTGCTAATGGTGTCAGGGCTGCATATAGATGTGTAAAACCCTTCTGTGACATTGACATGAACGGAGGGAAACGGGAGGCCTTCCTGCGTTCCTCTGAGAAGGTCTGACGGTCAGTGAGAGCATGTCAAGCAGGAATGATTAAGGGACATGCTTAAAATAACCCGCCGTGAGCTCCCTCTCCCTGATAAGAATACACCCGTATGGTTCACGGCCACTGAAACAAAAACAGGAGGTAATTTCCTAATTTGTCATTCATGATTCAACGTGACTTACAGTACACCGGTTCAGTATTCCCATCCTCCTGAAGTAACCTTACGATAAGTGCCTTGTTTTAAGAGCACAGTGATCATAATTTATGAATTTATGGATAATTTATGGACCTAGAGCTTTAACCTCTAGACTACACCACCCTAGGATATGTACAACATGTTCCTGTATCAACATCCTTGTCGGTACTTGAACAACATTCCATTCAACTAGTAAAATTTTAGTGTTTAGGGTAAGGGTCTTAAGCAGAGGTGTCCAAATCTGCTCCTGGAGGATCAATGTCCGGCAGAGTTTAGCTCCAAATTACCCCAACACACCTGCCTGGAAGTCTTGAGTAATCGTGAAGACCTTGATTAGCTTCTTCAGGTGTGTTTAACTGTGCTTGGAGCTAAACTCTGCAGGACACTGGCCCTCTTGGAGCAGGATTGGACAGCCCTGCTTCGGGTCTTAAGGTTAGGTTTATGTCTTGCTGCCGCTCTCCACTTTCATTTCCATGTTATGCATTTTGTACACAAAAAGTGTAAGAGCTAACTGAAAGTTCCAGTTCCAGTGTGATTTTTGTGGATGCACAGGTGTTTATCATTTGTTTTGGAAACAATGTTATTATCCTGGATGATACAATCAGCTCTTCTGCTTTTAGCAACAAGGTAGAGTATATGTTTGAGCATCTTTGATTGTCCATTCTCAGGTTTATCCCTCATGTAGCCACTGGTCTACATTGTAGCTTATTTTAAACTGAAGACAGAAACTAAAAAGTGCTTTTACAACAAGTTCTCACTCCCAACTCATCACATATTGATGTTTGGTCAGGACCCATTGGTGTCACTTTTCGACATGCAAGGTCCTCCATTGTTTTCAACTGTCTTAATTTAATGGTTTGCATGCATTTGTAAAAAAAAAAAATAGAAATAATTTTATATAAATTTATACTTTCATTGGAGCACCTAACCCCACCCCTACCCACTTCTGAACAACATAAAACATGTAGCAGGCAAATAAAAGTACAGTCACAGGTATTTATTGCAAAAATTGACCATAAACAAGCAGTATAAAAGCATTACAAATAGTCGTGTTGCATTCCAAGTTTTCTGAAGCCATATGATGTCTTTATGCGAAGAAGAGAGTAAAACATAAGGTTTTAATCGCTGAAAATGACCCCGCTCCGTTAACGTGCTCACATCTCATTCAAAAAGATACTCCCGTAGCATGACACAATCGTCATGAGACACACAAGAACCAATGACATTTCACAACCAAGGCTGACACAAGGCTTCTTCTGGCGCATTTTTGAAATTTGTTCACAGACTGCACACAGGATCTGAGCTTTATGGCGATCGCGTCTGTTCCTCTCACAAATCAATCGTTTGAAGACTTGGAATATTATGACTGTAGTTGTATCTACCTGTTATATCTTGTGTTTTATTGACAAATGGTAGGTTTAGGGGCAGGGGTTGGGTTACAATCTCATAAATGTGTAAATAAAACTGTTGTTGACTGTTTCCATTGAAAAATCACACCCCAATATATAATAATGGCAATATTATTACCCAATAAATAATTTAATCACGACGATAAAATTCCCAGTGCCTTTCGCGTCAGCATATTGACGCCAAGGGTTTCTTATGTAAAGCAACGGAGGACCCTGCACGTCGAAAAATGTCGCTAAAGGGGTACCCCATGTGTCAAAAAGTGATGCCAAAGGGTCCTGACCAAGCGTCCATATATGATGAGTTGGGAGTGAGAATGTGTTGACTTTTAATAAAACTAAGTATCTTTCAAAGATTCAGTGACCCTAACTGGACAAACCTTGGTAAATGCAGAGTGGAGCAGTGTACCCCATCACTCCCAGAACTTGCATGAAGCCAGCCAACCAGACGGCAGCACTGCTTGCGCTTGCCAGTGTTGTTCACAGCATGCATCAGATGGTCAGTAATTGGTGACTTGGCATTTGTCAGACGTCCAGTTCCCATCGAAATTGGGGCATTCTGCCAAGCCTTCGACCATTGATGCTTGGCAATGTTTTCTTTTTGATATACGTGATTGTATGGAGGAGTGACTTTTGTGTTTTTCTTGTCCTTCCCTCTCTCCCTCCCCTTTTGACTGGACTTTGAGATATTGAGTATGTGTCTGTTGTTTTGTTTTGTTATATGTTGATGATAAAATAGAAAGTGGGGCATTCTTTGATGGGATAGGCCAGAGATGTCCAATCCTGCTTCTGGAAGGCCACTATCCTGCAGAGTTTATCTCCAGTCCTAGTCAAACACACCTGAACCATGCAGCTAATCAAGGTCTTAAGGATCACTGGAAACTTCCAGGCAAGTGCACTGGGGCAAGTTGGAGCCAAATCCAAGATTGAACACCCATGGAATAGACTGTGGACCAGACTTTATGCAATGCAATACCACTTTGAAGCCTTTTTAGACTGGCTTAACTATAGTATTTTTAGAGAGGGGTGAAAAAAGTGGTATATTTCTCTGGAATACGCTTTGACACGTTTGGCTAACATCCCTGAACCCCCCACCTCAGTAGACTGTTTTCTCAGTCTTGGGCTCAATAAAATTCATTCATGTTGATGTAGAGGTGAGAGAAACAGTGATAAAGAGACCAGGCAGGAATCAGCTTAATCGTGCCAGTCTACTCAACATCCTCACTTATACCCAGAACTTTCCAGCGATCCATCTGAAGCCCATTCAGAGCGTCTTATGCTCCTCAGAGCCGAGCGCAGCCCTTGTCATTTTCCAGATATATTTGCAGGACGATTACAGCTCTTGCCTGGACGCTGATGCTGACCCGGCGGTGGGCCGTAATGCATAACAGTCCCTAACAGAGCGGCTCAGTTCAGCTCCTGGCGGCTGTCCACTGTAAACCATTCATGCAACTCCACGCACATAAAATGACCTCAATCCAAACCTTTTCATTTCTACACAGTGGAAGCTGGCACCGCATCGTTTATGTTTCATCACAGAGAGACTTCCAGACAAATATTAACTCTGCATGAACAGGTACAAACACAGACCGTCAGACAGTGGGAAAACACAGAGGTTTCATTTCTTGACAATCAAAAGATACTGAGAGTTGAACGACTCGGTTCTCTCCCGACAGACGGCGTTAGGATATACAGTACCAGAATAGAAAGCGCTCACTATTCCTTATATAGTACACTATTTAAGGGGTCAGTCATGAAATTTTATAAAGCTGTCCTAGTAAACACTATATATATATTTTTTATAGTTCACTATTTAACACTGCCAGTGCACAGATTTGCATTTATAGTGTGCTTGTAAATAAATACTTTATTAACCATAATCAAGTGCAGAGATGCCTGCAGAGCTCTGAAAACCTTCAGGGTTCAGTGATCTGGACTGTAGATGTGGCTTGAGTCCCTCCTTCAATGTGCATCTGTGAGGTTTTTTCATGCACAGTACTTTATTGTTCAGCTGGTGAAAATCATGCATCTGATCACTTAGTAAAGTAACAGCACTCCTGTTGAACAAACACTGCAGGACGACACACACACTGAAGTTTTAACAGTATAAGAGATGGATTTACTAAACGACATTCCATAAAATTACAGATGGGCGTGTAAAGTTGATCTACTGACAATGTGCAAATTATTATTATCCTTTATTTTACCAGGAATTGTCCCATTGAGATATAGATCTCTTCTACCAGGGAGTCCTAGGACTTAAAGAACACAGACGCAGCTCATTTCCATAATGACTAATATAACAAGAGCAGCACAAATGAGCAACTATCACAGATATGTCAAACTAGGTTAAGACATGCTTTTAGGGGCATTAAATTATGGTGCAAATACCAGTAAACTGATTAGCGCATACCTTATTAAACCACCTTGCATGCATTTAAACACTCTCCTATAAATGTTGCTTCTGAAAGGGAATCCTATTAATGCATATGCAATAAGGTTAACCGCAGAAATAACTGTCCACGCCTTTTCAATGCTAATTTTTCACTGTGTGCCTTTAGTAAATCCAGACAGTAGTTTTTTTAATGCCAAAAGACGGTTTGCATTGGCACAAGCAGTTAGTAAATCTGGCCTTTTGACAATTAAATATGTAAAAGTATGTGCTCTGTTGATAGCAAGTTTGATCATGAACAGATGTTTGTTGTATCATTACAACAAATGTGAGTGATGAGTGATACAAAGTTAATAACAAAAATGCTCAATGTTTAATTTCTATTAAGTACTGACGCAGAAAGGACAAAGCACAAAAAAAAACATCTAACCAAAGAAGTATCTGTGTATGATAAAGAAGAAATGTTTATGTAAGACTTCTGAGTTCTGTTCCAGTCCTTTCTGATGATCTGGAAGAGTCTCTTTTGCCCACTGCTCCAGGCTCATCTTTAAAGACTCTTAAATCATTTCTAGGTTATTTAGAAAAGCAGGGAGGCGGCAGCATGAGCGTTCACCTCAGAAGTTGCGTCTTACTGTTTAAATATTCTCACAGAACTCCTGCTGTTGCTTTGACAAGCAACTTCCCTCAGGGTCCATGTTTATAATGGTGACACGCTCTGATTCCACAGCACTGCCAGAGAAAAACACGTCTCTAGTGCTGGATCACTTCATCCCAGTGTGCTCGAGGAAGATGTGTGCAGTCATGGAATCATCTCCCAATTATAATCAGTAGAGCAGAGCGCTCTCAAACACACTAATGTCAGCAGTACCCTGTTCAGTTTCTTACCCGTGAGAAAGTTCTTCACAAGCAATACTTAGACACTGCAAATGACCACTCTTGACCAGTCGTATTATGGTCTGTAAGATCACAATTAGATACAGTTACGCTGAGGGCTTTGGTTAAAAGCCCATCGATTGTGACCGCAGGTTCTGAGACTCTCATATAAAGACTGTTAGAAGAGCTTCCACAGATCAGACGCCTCCCTCCCCCTCATGTGAGCACCGTCTCGGGCCGTACAGGACTCGGCAGAGAGCACTGTGAGGTGATGAGGAACAGCTGTAGAATTAGGACGGCGGGATTAAGAGTTGGCTCATTCTGAAGTCAAAAATGTTTGATATGTGATGCAGCCCGTGTCTGTAAGATGACACAGATATTCGTCATTCAGCAGATGCTTTTTGTCCAAAGTACAGTATACTTACTACAAAGACAGGACGGTCCCTCTGGAGCACTTTAAGTGCTTTACTCAGAGGAACACTGTGGATACGTTTGAAATAGCCAATAGTCAAGTCACCTTTATTTATATAGCGCTTTTAACCATACAGATTGTGTCAAAGCAGCATTACAGTATTAAATAGGAAAATAGTGTGTCAATAATGCAAAAGGACAATAGTAAACATTCAATTTTCAGTTAAAGGCAGTTCATCATTGAATTCAATGATTATCATCATCCAGCTCAGTTCAGTTCTAATAGTATCTGTGCAATCAAGTCAATGATATCACTGGAAATGAAGTGTCCCCAACTAAGCAAGCCAGAGGAACCAAAACCCCATCGGTGACAGAATGGAGAAAAAACCTTGGGGGAAACCATGCTCAGTCGGGGGACCAGTTCTCCTCTGACCAGACGAAACCAGCAGTTTGTTCCATGCTGCAGCAAAGTCAGATTGTGCAGAGGACTCATCTGGCTCCTGTGGTACAAGGTAATACCATACTACTCATACTTACTCAGCAGTGCTTGCTGAATGGCATGTTACATAACTATTTGTAATTGCCAGAGTGAAAATGATGCACAATTTAGCATACTTAAAAAGAGTCCTTATCACAGAAGTAATGTTAATTTTAAAAGAGTATACTTACGTGTGAAATGAATTATATTTAATTGCATATTATTTGTAATTAAATGAATATGTGTTATACTGTAGTTTAAATTTATATTAAATGATGTTAGCTGAACTTTAGCGTGCTTTTTGACCCACTTAAGTAAGACTTAAGTACATCTTTGTGTAATTTCATAATTACTTCTATTGTCTTTGAAATATGGTTAAAGTGTTACTGTTGAATGCACTGACAAGCATTTATGATACATTAAACTATACTTTAATGGCATTTCTATTGAAACTTGTATATGATGTGTTTATAATGATGACGCTATAATTGAGTACATTTAAAATATATTAACTTTAAATGTAATATTAAATAACACCGTTATAATCAAGTATGTTACATGTGCTTTAGTATGTTATAGTCAACACATCAAAATAAGTGTACTTCATTAGAACATGACAAAAGATTATTAAAACATTTAAAATGCACCTTAAAATAAAACTTTTAATTTTACATTATTACACAGTGGACTTTTTAAAACTGTATGTGTGTTAATAAACATAGTCATGAAAATATCTCTCTTTAAGTAAACTTGAGTGGCCTTCTATTTCAGTAATATTGTATTTTCTGAAAGAACATTTTTAAACCGATATTTTTAAGACTTTAAGTACACTAAAAGTGCACAATTACGCTTAAGTGTCATGAATGTGAACTTGTAGTGTACTTAAAATCCTAAATATTGTTTTCTTAAAAGTTAACGTCTTTTTCAAAAGGGTGGAAGTCAACCTCATTTTATATCTTTACTTGCTTTTTGATCAAACTGCCAAAAGTAAAGCACATTCTCACTGAATTAAATATGGAAATATCATTAGGGTCATGTGATAACAGTGTAGCCTGTTTAAAACATTATTGCATTCCGGGTAATGTTTCAAATACTGTTTGTTTGTTTATTTATTTATAATACAGTGTGCAGTATGTTAGCATTCCATTCCAAATGTAGCCTGACTGTTTTCAATTTATTCTGTTGGTGCTTAGTCTAACGGAGAGAGGACATGATGGGGAAATGTACTAAGCAAGATTTGAGCTTGCATCATCCACATGAGCTCCAAGATTCAATGTGTCGAATCATGCGCTAACTTCTAGACCACAGCTCCAACAAAACCACATTGACAGGAATCCAGCTCCAGCGTGACCGTCCTTATAAGCATCTACCAAATGACAAATCAGCAACATTTCAATGGCATTAAGCTGTCTTGAGTGATGGAACGCTCCCTGAGTTATGATTATGAACTGAAACCGTTATGAGGTCTTTATTGCTGTTTCAATTGCTGTTCGTTTCCGTTTTCAAACTTTCCCAGCAATATTTTGCTGCATGGATGTGTGCTAAGCATTTCCTGTTCTGGACGAGTGACTCTGAGCGTCCTGTTGAACATCATACACAGCATGAGACATTTGGGCTGCCGGTGTAAAGCCATCTGTCATTAACTAACGTGACCCGCCGCCATGAGTGTCATGTTTGCACTTCAGTCAAATAGATGTGAAGACGCTGTAGAGCACTGTCACGCTTCACTGTTGTTCCCACAGCTCAAAGCGTCTCTAAATATGACAATAATGTATCAATGTTGTCAAGACCAAGAGATGAAGATTGGTATGAAATAATGCTCTGGAAGTCCATTCCACTGTTTTAAGGTGCTTAGACATTATACTTTGTTGTGAATCCATTGTTTACAATGAGGCATGTGCATTACAAGAATGTGAAGGGAAAACACAAAAGGTTTCCAACAATACATGCAAAAGTTGAGAATATTTCAATGACTAACTTAGGCACCCCTGATAACTTTGTGAAAAAGAAGTACACTTCAGCATACATTCAAAAAGGGTTAATAAAGTGCTTGGGAACTTTAAAATTAGACACTTAACTGCATATTGTTTCCAATTACGTAAATGTATTATATATTTATATTAAATGCAATTAGCTGAACTGTAGAGCATTTTTGACCCAAATAAGTAAGACTTAAGTATATCTTTATATGTAATTTCATCATTTTATTGTCTTTGAAATATGGTTAAAGTGTTACAGCTGAATGTACTGACAAGCATTTATAGAATATACTTTAATGTCATTTCTATTAAAACTTGTATGTCATTTATTTAAATATATTTGTAATTACACATTTGTAATGATGAAGCTGTAATTTAGTACATTTAAAATATCTTAAATTTAACAGTAATATTGGATAACACAATGTAATATCTATATTATATATATTAGTCAAAATGAATGTACTTATTTAAAGCACAAAAAAGATTAAAATACAATGATTTAAGATTTAATGTAAAACTTAATTTGACATCATTACAAAGTGCTCTTTTTAAAAGTCTACTTAAGTGTGTTTAGAAACAAAGTCATGAAAGTCTCTCTTTTTTAGCTTAGGGACTAATTCTCATTATTAACTATTTATTATCTGACTTTTGCCTCTATAAACTTCTAATTTGCTTCTTATTAATAGTAAGGCAGTTAAGTTTCAGTATGGGGATTAAGGATTAAATGGTCATGCAGAATAAGACATTAATATATGCTTTAATAAACAGCCAATATGCTAGTAATATGCATGCTAATAAGTAAGTAATTAATAGTGAGAATTGGTACATAAACTAAAGTGTTACTTTTTTCCCTTTTTTTAATATATATAAACACTACAAGTGCACATTCAATACAAAAAGTGCACCTCTGAATCCAATTGACCTGTTGATTTCAAATTTGCGCCTCTATCCTCATCTTCCAAATGAATCTTGCTCATTATTACCCGCTTGGTCAGCTTTCACTCGTGTTCAGGCCGCTTCCATCAGACAGACTCTGGTCCATGCCAGAAGCTCTCAGACACAGAATGACGCTCAGATGGAAAGTCAATTATGGCTCTCCGGTGGACCGCAGCATCAGGTCTTTGCTGTAGATTTGATCTTTAGGTTACTGTGTGGTCAGGCGGGTCACCAGACACAGTCTGTTTGTTTATTATGTGCCCATGTGCATAAGGTGACCCTCTTTTTGTGCTGATAATTGAAATAACATCAGTCGATTAACATCCGCTCGTGGCCTCGGTGACCCTGAAGGCTGCTGGCCCCAGTGGGTGTCCCCTTAACAGGCCCCTTGTGCATCTTGTCTCCTCGCTTCAAGGATGGAAATCAGTAGACTGAGTGTTTCCTTCGTTCTTTCGCTCGTTTTACACAGACGCAAGAGCACACAGTCTGTTCTTTGATCTCCACGGCCATAATATCACTGGAACGAGGCAAATATTGACTCCATCTGACCCAAACCAATCATTCTGTCTCAGTCTCTCTCTCTCTCTCTCTCGCTCACTTTTTCTGTTTGCTGAATGTAGATGTTTTACTGCAAAGTGTTTTTTTTTCTCTCTCTCTCTCTCTCTCTCATGTTTCTTTTCTTCTCTCTTTTTACCTTATTTCCTCCCTTGAGTCGTTTTTTTTGCCAGTGCCCTAAACGTAACACACTTTATTATCTCTGCTATTATCCTTTGTGAGCTGTTAATATTGTTCATGCTAATGTGAGAAAATTAAACCTTGGCATGTATCTCACATATGACACCAAATAAAAATAGCCAATCCCTTGTTAAAAAAATAAGTGTGCTTAAATGCAATGAAAATTTAAAGTTTCACTACAAAGTACATTTTAAATTGTATTATTCATCTTTTGTCATGAAGTACACTTATTTTGATGTGTTGACTAACATACTTGATTATAATTTTAACTCTGGTGTGTTATTTGATATTAGATTTAAAGTCAATATATTTTTAAATGTATTAAATTGCAACCTCATTACAGATGTGTAATTACAAATATATTTAAATACATGACAAGCTGTCACGGTGCACACAGCAGGGAGAAACGAGGAACACGCAGACGAGGATTAAACTCAAATAATAGTCTTTAATGAAGACATCAGGGCAGGACAAGACCAGGCTGACAGACAGGAAACACCGGGAGTAACGAGTTGACCAGACCAAATCTAACTGAACAGACATGACTAATATACAAGGGATAATCATAAACAATTAGACAAACATGACTGGACAAGAATTAACCAATAATCACATCAGACGAGGACAGGAAACAAACCAAATATGGACACAAGAGGCGGGAACACAAGACACACACAACAGAGGACTGACACAAGCAAGTTTCAACAGAAATTACAATAAAGTGTATTTTAGTTTATCATAAATGCTTGTCAGTACATTCAGGAGAAACACTTTAACCATATTTCAAAGACAATAGAATTATGAAATTACATATAAAGATGTACTTGTGTCTTACTTAAAGCACTCTAAAGTTCATCTAATTGCATTTGATATAAATTTAAACTATAGTACATTTTAATTTAATTTATGGAATTAAATTTCCAAATTTATTACATTCAGTTTGCACTCTACATATTATTTTGTTCTATTTAATAAAAACTATTTTTAAAAGTATGCTAAAGAGTTCCTTTTTCATCTAGAATAGTCTTTAACTTTAACATGATGTACTGCTTGCGACAGCAGTGTATATGTGCTGTAAGTTCATTTAGTCAATATTTAAACAAATACATGAGTTCAAAACTAAGATGCAACGCTCCGATTCAGATTTCATGGTTAGAAAGCAAATGTTTCAGATGTTTTGTTGCTGTAACATGAGGAGGGGTTAATGTGACAGATGAACTCTCTGAAGGGTGAGATGGGTCAGTCGGAGGCTGTTTTAGGGTCACGTAAGGTTTCACTGAACTATGGTGAGACCGAAAGAATTCAGGATTGAGTTACAGATACTGACACACGAGTAAAAACACTGATAATACATGCTGGAACATCACACGGTCCACAGCACAGTCAATATCACTGTCAATAAATGCTCTTATACTGCACTTGTTTCTTTGTAAGTACAACACTGCTCAAAACTGTGGGGTCAGGTGTAGGGTTTTCAGCAAGGAAAGTGTCATTAAAGATAACTTTAATTTACAAAAGATTTTGATTTATAATAAACGCTGTCTTTTGAACTTTCTATTCATCAAAGAATCCTGAAAAATAAAATGTGTCACGGTTTCCACAAAAATATTGGACTGTTTTCAACATTGATAATAATCAGAAATGTTTGTTGAGCAGCAAATCAGCATATTATTATGATTTCTGAAGATCATGTGACACTGTATTGATGCTTTGATCACAGAAATAAATTACAGTTTAACAGATATTCACATAGAAAACAGCTGTTTTAATAATATTTCACAATATTGCTGTTTTTATTTTACTGTATTATTTTATAGACTTTTAAGATGTTTGGCATAATATTTAAACATGCATTTTGTCCAGCTTTCATCTTCTGTGTATCTCATTAATCATTTTGTTCCTAGCTACTTTCCTCTCTGCTTTACTTAGATTTGCCATTATATCCAGAGCTATGTCAGAAACCCCCCACAGACACAGACATGAACTTTATCAGTATAAGCTCTGGAGCGCAGCCGTCACACAACATTTCTCTCAGTGTGATTACGATATGATATCTTGTTTGTTGCACGTTATCTTTGTTCTGCTATATTGACATGATTACAGGCTTTGAACGTAGTTTTCTTTCACCTCTCACAGCAGTTTGTTCACAGATGAAATCATGCAGTATTTGATTCAGTGATTCATAAATACATATATACAGTTTTCCTCTGATCTCATTTGCTCATGTGTCTCTCATGTGGGATTCATCAATCATCAGTTGTGTATCTTGACATGCTTCACAGGCCTTGTTCTCAATGGTTTATAATCAATGCACCCCTCCCTTAACAGTAAACAAATGCCGTCAGTTTCACGCCACCATGTTTTCAGAGCAATTTCAAGACTGTTATCTCCGTTTAAAGACTTCTGAGCGACTGCGACTCAATCAGACTGGAAAACTCCCTCAAAGTCATTTATTCTCATTGAAGTTCTGTTGATACATATCTGTTCAATCTGAGGTCTGATTAAAAATATCCCCAATCATTACGAGTCATTATGCTGCTCTCTCTTGAGCTTTATTGAGAGTGTTGTTTAAAGCATTCCTTGACGTTAATTATAGATTTGATTTTTTTTGAGTCCTAAAATATTCAGTGTAGTCTCAGACTGTTCATAAAGAGGGGTCAAATGTGTGAAACCGCAGTGAAAATCTGGATTCAAAGATTTATCAAATATTAAAACAAGTATTGTGGATTGTTTCCTCTCTTTCGCTGTTGGTGGCAAAGAAAAGAAACTTGTAATAAATCAAATAACTGAGGTTTTGAGTAAAAATCCACTTACACAAATGAGTGTTTTCTGTAGCAGTGGATTTGTGTGTTGGTTTCAAACATTGTTCAAAACATAACTATATATATATATATCAGTGCATGTATATATGCTCACAGATAGATAGATAGATAGATAGATAGTGTTGATATATACTTAAATGTAAATATAAACTGTATTAATTACTTGTGAGTTATGTTGTCATATTAGGTAAGTTTTCACAATAAAACCTGCCATTTTTCTGCCAAAAACTACACTTTTCAGCAAATTTTATATAGTAACTGAAACAATGCAAAAAAAGAGAGAATTAATTTTAATTGACATTTATATAATGTTATTTCTTTATTTTTCCATATTTGTTTTATTATGTTAAATTATTTAATACATGATTAAACGTTAATTCAAATATTAATATTTTTCTATGTTTTCATATTTATTTTACTGTTTATATTTTGCTGCAGGTTCCTCTATGTTGTGACAACATGCCCCAGTACTGTTCAAAAGGTCAGTGTGTGCTCAAGTATGTTTTCCTGAGCAATAACCTTCAATGCAGTCTTGAAGATTTTATACAGAAATGGATTTTCATTAATAATCCTGAGAAAACTGGGGTGAAAAGAGTGAAAACTAACCCTATAGTCTCCTCTATGTGGTGATACTGAAAGTAAATATTATGAAGTATTAATAGTGCTGATATCTGTGTGATTCTGAACTCATGCTGAGCAAATATCTTCAGTCTCTGCTGAAGGTGATGACACATGATGTACAGGTGTGTGTCAGAGACAACAAAACACCTGGAGAGAAAGAGAAGAAAAACAGAGAGAGAGAGAGAATATCAGACCACTACTACCCCAAAACTAATCAAATATTTCCACAATTTAACATTTGTAGCCCAGCCGAAAAACTTTTGGTAACACTTTATTTTAGGGTCTCTTAACTAGTTGCTTATTAGCATGCATATTACTAGAATATTAGCCATTTATTAGTAGTAATTAAGCACATATTAATGCCTTACTCTACATCTCTAATCCTTCCCAATACCTAAACTTAACAACTATCTTACTAACTATTAATAAGCAGCAAATTAGGAGTTAATTGAGGCAAAAGTCATAGTTAATAGTTAATAAGTGTTCCCTATTCTAAAGTGTTACCAACCTTTCAAGTTTCATTTTTGGCAAAAAAGCCAAATGTGCAAATATTGCTGCAAAATTCGTAGCATTGTGCCATCACCTGAGGGCAACAACAATCCAGAAACAAACCACCGATAGACAATACTGTTACACATGTACATAATGCTCCAGTTACAAGTCTAGTAGTTGCTGCATGACTTCTAATGTTTTTTCCCTATATGTATCTGTGTGTATACATGACATTTCCATATTAGCTATATATTACATATTATTTATAATATATAAATAATGTTCAGATGTTCTAAACCATTTTCTTTGTTGTCTTAATGCTTTGATTCTTCCATGCATTCAATTCTTCCTTCTTCCATTCATTGCAAAGACACTTGAGCGAGTATTTTCTACCAAATCTCTGTTTCTTGCAGAACAACCTGGACACAACCAATCTGGCTTCAGAAGTGGCCACTCAACTGAGACTGCCCTACTCTTGGTTACAGAGGCCCTGAGACTGGCAAGAGTCACAACTTCTTGCTACTGGAGTTCCTCAAGGCTCAGTGCTTGGACCACTTCTCTTCTCCATCTACATGTTGTCATTAGGATCGGTTATTCAGAAGCATGGCTTTTCCTACCACTGCTATGCTGATGACACTCAACTCTACTTCTCATTCCAACCAGATGTCCGACGGTAACTGCTCGCATGCAGCCTGTCTGAGTGACATTTCTAGCTGGATGAGGACAGAACTGCTCGTGTTCTCCGCCAACCCATCACTTCACCACAACTTCTCTATACAGCTGGGTTCGTCAACCATAACTCCTTCCAGGACAGCCAGGAACCTTGGAGTTGTGATCGGTGATCAGTTAAGCTTCACAGACCATATTGCTACAACGGCCCGGTCCTGCAGATTTGCCTTATACAACATTAGGAAGATTAGGCCCTTCCTGTCAGAGCAAGCTGCACAACTCCTTGTCCAAGCTCTTGTTCTCTCCAGACTGGACTATTGTAATGCTCTCTTGGCAGGCCTTCCCGCATGACTATCAAGCCTCTGCAACTGATCCAGAATGCAGCAGCCAGAGTGTCTTTAATGAGCCAAAAAAAAGCTCACGTTACCCCTCTCTTCATCAGGTTACACTGGCTACCAATAGCCGCTCGCATCAAATTCAAGGTACTGATGTTTGCCTACAAGACCACAACTGGCACTGCACCAATATACCTAAACTCGCTAGTTCAAACTTATGCGCCCTCCAGAAGCTTGCGTTCTGCAAGTGAACGACGTCTTGTGGTGCCATCCCAAAGAGGTACCAAATCACTCTCACGGACCTTTTCCTGGACTGTGCCCAGCTGGTGGAATGACCTCCCGATCTCAATTCCAACATCTGAGTCTTTAGCCATTTTCAAAAAACATCTAAAGACACATCTTTTTCGCCAGCACCTGACTAACTAATACTAACACTTACCTATTCTATTTATATTAAAAAAAAAAAAAAAAAATTCCTAGCTACGAGTACTGTGCTAGACTAACTGATACTTGTCATGGCACTTGTATACTGTTGCTCTCTCGATGGTCTGATTGCTTCTATTGTTCTCCTCATTTGTACGTCGCTTTGGATAAAAGCGTCTGCTAAATGATTAAATGTAAATGTAAATGTTGATGCTTTGGCAATACAAAATGTATTTTTGTTATGCCAATAAAGCTATTTAAATTGAATTGAGAGAGAGAGAGATTTTCTTTATTTTTACAATCACTTTTAAAAACAATTATTTTAACAATTAACTCAAACAATTATATTACCATCTTAGCTCGTGTATAAAAAACAACTCCTCATTAAGAACATAACATAACACAGCATCACAACACCATTCAATCTTAAAAACATTAATTGCATTCTTCAATTTGTAATCATTAAAATCAACAATAATTCTTGATTTAAATGCTGTCCATTTCTCTGTTCTATTTTATTTTCTTAGAAATATAAATTGCTAATTTAGCTTGATCAGCAATAAAATTCATTAATTGACGTTTATATTTCTGTAACCCACTACAAAAACATTGCTCTGTAAAGAAAACTCCTAATAAAGAAAATAAAAAAGTTAAGAGAGCAAAGAGTTGAGAAAGTCTTTTACAATTTATAAAACAGTGAAATATTGTTAGAGAGAGAGAGAGAGAGAAACTTTGACTTCAGTCTTTCTTTATTTGAACAATTATTACATTACCAATAAATCAATATAATATATTAATATACAAAAAAACATAATTAGCCTATACACACTCAAAAAAAAACTAATTCACATAAAACACCATTCATACAAGTTTAAAAGTATCAAGATCTCCAACCAACCAGAGAGAGAGAGAGAGAGAGAGAGAGAGAGAGAGAGATTCTGTGTGGCTGTCCAGCGTCACACTAGATTTACACAAGGACAAAAAAAGTTGGGTGAACGACAGGGAAAAAAACCTACACCCCTCCCTCTCTTACTCCAGAGGAGTGTGTGTGTGTGTGTGTGTGTGTGTGTGTGAGAGAGAGAGAGAGAGAGAGAGAGAGAGAGAGAGAGAGAGAGAACGAGTCTGAAGGAACGAGGAAAAGTTCTCAAGCAGCTGCTTCAGCTCCGCGGATCTGGTGTTTGTTTCTGTTTCTCTCTCAAACCTGACGCAGAAGAACGGATCCGTGCGCAGAGAATGAGGACTGCATCTGTGAGCAGGTAACGCGCGGCTTCGGGCTCGTTTGTGACTTTTGCGCATCATTGTATCGGATGGAGAGACGTTATTGAGTCTCCTGCTGTTGCCGCTGGCCACGGGTTCGAGTCTGGCTGGATCACAAGCACGAGAACTGCTCAGATCAGACCACTGGACTGCGCGGCTGCGGATATACAAATACATATTCATAATAAAGAAATAAATGTATCGGTTGCGTATGCATGTTTCCTATAGGCTATAAGTCAAAAATCCTAAAGGAATACTAATGCTATATAGCCTATCATGATTTCGAATAGATCTTAATGGGCTCAAAGAAGCAAAAGGTTACAAAACACTTCTTCATGCGAGGCTAGGTATGTTTATGAAAGTTGGAATCTTGAAAGTCTTGATTAGAGGATTTTAATATCATCTTCTAAATTACTTTAAAGCATGATTTATACTTACACTCATGTCATTTCTCGGAGTTTCGACACACTTTTGTAATAAGTAATTAAAAGTGGAAGGAACAAGTCAGTGCACTTCGCAGCAGGTTGTGATTGGTTTGATTTAAGGCCGCTTTTAAATGTATTTGATTTGATTTGAATGAAGTGGTTCGAATTCTGATCCGAACATTCCTTCGGGATTATTTGGCGCGTGTAAGCTCTTGTTCGGGGACGCGGGTTTCTCCAGTAGTTGGTGATAAACGTGGCCAGAGGCGGGGGGTCTTGAGCGCGCGCTGGGACTCTGGTTCTGGTCTGATGCTGTCCTGATGGTTTCCGTGGTGCGCCGCTTTAACCCACATCTGTGATTACGGGTCTGCGGCTGCACTCAAAATGTCATGCATCATTTTACTCTGTTCTGAAATACTAATAGTAAACCACAGATGATGTGGAAACTCATCAGACGGATAAACATTATTGGTACAAACAAGCCTCGCGTTCTCTTGAGACAGATTGCTTAAGTGTTTGTGGTCCCATACACCCCTGTGCTGTACTGTAAAACAGGGATTTTGAACTTAACCCAGTATGTTCACTTTAAAATGTCAACAATGACCTAATTAATACAACACATACAGATGTTGCTCTAAGCGGTCATGCACTTTCAGAAACATGATGGCTGTTATCCAGGAGAGTAGCCTAGCATTGCTTCTGTTGGGGTCGATTCGGCCATAATAACATGAAAAATACAATACACTGGATATTTAATCCAGGTTTATTCTTAACACTGAGTGTTTTACACTGATCAAATGCTACTTTGAGTTAGTAATGAATCATTTTCAAACGGTTTATCAAGACTTTTTGTGGAACCATTACAAGCATATTAGTCAATAAAAAGAGAATATTGAGGAAAATATTCTGAATATGCAAATGTCATGGTTTCCATAATCAGATTCAACCAATTCTGGTTTCTTAAAATCTGAATAAAACAGCTGAGATATAGAGTTGTACTGTTTATTCATAACTGAACATTTATATTTGCACATGTCCAAACAAAGGTAATTCTGTTATAATTCTGTTTTATTTACCAACATTTTAAAGACTTACACAGAATCATTGGAAAATGATGTGCCTGTAAACACCATAATTAACTGCTTGTCCAATGTCATCATATTAATCTGCTAATACATACACCGTCTGTTTAATTCCATGATTAATGCGTTTGCTGTCACTACTGAACCTAACCACTAATGGGTATTTAATGGGTTAACCACTGAGACACTTATTGATGAGTTGTCTGTTGCTAAACAGTTTCACACTGTACTGTACTGTACTGTATATCATTGTCACCACAATTCAGGGTTAGCGCTGTTTCATAAACCAGGGTTAAAGTGGCTCAGAAGAGTCCTTACCCCAAGTTAAAGACACGTTCACACCAATAAAGATAACTCTAAAGATAGCTATAACCATAATTATATTAGTGTCCACACTAGTGCACTGCATTGCTCTGTTTATTATAAGCACATGCTGCAGTTGTGATGTGGACTTCTCTATTCTCAGAATTAGAACAATAATTAAAACTAAATACTTATCATTATAGTTATTAGGGGTGCAACGGATCGCAGATGACCCGTGATCCGTACGGACCAGACCCCACGGTTCGGCACGCATGTGATTCGTGGGTTAACTGTTAAGTTTAACCATCATAGAGAGAAAGTTTATGATTTGCATGTGTTTTGTCTTGCCAATTTACCCATTCAAACAATTTTAAACCATTCAAGCAAAAGAGAACACGCGCACTGTTTTTTAACCGCTGCCGCACACACGCAGAGAGAGAGAGAGGCACAATTCACACAGATTGATTCCTCTTTCACTTCTCTTTGAACGGAAACATACACACAAACAGTGTTGCCAATTTAGCAATGTTGTAGCTAGATTTAGCGACTTCCCCACCCCTTTTGAGACTTTTTTCAAAAGTTTAGGGACAAATATAGCAACTTCTTGGACAAACCTTATCTAAGTTTTTATCTTGCCTACTGATCTATATTCATCGTTATATAGATCAGTGAATTTGCCATTATGATGTAATCTAGTGACATTTAGCTACTTTCAATTCATAGCTTTCAGTCACGTGACCGGCTCGAAGACCTGGAGGGCAAAACATCCACAGAACTGCAGCACAAGCCTGTTAATTTTTCATCTGTTTCACAGCCACAGATATTTAGATCACGTCTCAAAAGAATAAAACAAAGGTATGTGAACAAAATGCAAGTTTTGGCCATTTACAATCCATTTTAAGCACCCGCGGCAATATTTCAATCATTAAACAGTGCGACAAAATGTTGTAAAAACACTTAAAGTGCCTTAATATATTTAAAACAGTAATATTAAAATATCAAATTCTGTAATCTCTATATTAATGATGCATAGTTTACATAGGCAAGCAGATGAGGCCGGGAACATGAACACAATCCGCTTAATGGTTGTGTTTTCCTTCTAATGGTTTTCTATGGGAAACCACTTAACGTGAAACTTTGCACATTGTGTTTATATTCTGGCTTCATCTTCTTGCCTGTACAACATATACATCATCAATAAGCTGTCCACTGAATTCCGCCTTTTAACATCTGCGTTTTACTACATTATTACTTAATGCAAACTGCGTTAAAATAACTGGCGGTCAGTGGAGCAAAGCTTGGTTTTGTCCTCCAGGTGGACGTTCCTATAAGAGTGTGACATCACATTAAAAATATCAATTGAAAGCAGTTGGCAACACTGCACACAAACATATGTTTAAATCATCCTGGTCTCATAAAAATTCGTACCTCTGTGCACTTTCTATGCGTCACTAAAAATTCGTTTTACGTACCTTACTGCACGTTCACCGTCGCCGCAGTTTCACTGCAAGTTTCGCCGCAGTTTCAAAGAGAAATGTCCACTGAGTGGCGCTAAAACACAGGTTAAATACGTGAACCCTGACACATTTTTATTATGTTTTTATTTGCTGTGTTTTATTATGTTGATATAGGTACGTTGCTGTGTTTTATATATATAGGTACGTATTGCTGTGTTTATGTGTTTATATTACGTTGATATAGGTACGTACTGCTGTGTTTTTATTATTTGATATAGGTACGTATTGCTGTGTTTATATTACGTTGAGGTACGTATTGCTGGTTTATATTACGGTTCAGAAGCAAACGACAGACACAGTTCAAATATCCGAAATAATAAAATAGGGATGAAGTGTCCAAAATAAACAGGGGAATCTGGTGTCCTCGTTGTGCTGCGCGGGTTGTGAAGGGTGGGCAGTGTTCAGAAGGAAGGGTCCAGGTAAGGGGCGGAGTGCTCTGCGCTCCCCTATCGTGGGGCACGAGGGACTGCGGCTGGAGCGGCTTCATCCTCCTCTTGCCCTGCGGCGCTTTCATATACCCTCCTGGCCCGTCACACCGGTCCTCAAACCGCGGGTCCGGCAGCTCGCGCCTTCGGCGGCACCCTAACGCTCCCCTCCTGGACCCACGAGGACACCAGCGTACCGGGGAAGAGACGGTCTCCAGAGGAGAGACGCAGCCGGCATATAACAGCGGCGGTGTGAGGCTAACTTCAGGTGTGTGCCTCAACACGCCGCCAGACCTGCTGTTTCAAAACTGGGGAGGCTAAGGGCGGCAATAAACGGGGAGTGCTGATAATTAGGGGGAGGCATATTTTCCCCCCCCCCCAAGCGACATCCCCGTCATCCGGCCGCCGCCCACACAGGAGTGCACCTTCCTCACCAGTGCCATTTCCTCTCCGGGCAACTCACCCTCCTTATCGACAGCCTCAACCAACCACAGGGTAAATGACAGAAACGTTTACCCCTTAGGTGGCTGGGAGGCCGTCTCCGTCGTTCCTCCGTCCCACTGCACGAACTTTGCGAGCGAGAGGGGATGTCGGTGTCGCCCAACTGCGCTGTCTACGCCTTGCCCGCATTCTCCACCACTGTGGCGGGAGGAGCAAACGACAGACACAGTGGGTGTGGCGTCAGGCCTCGGAGAGGCTTTTATTCAACAGAAATAATAAAATAGTGTCCAAAGGGGATGAAGTCCAAAATAAACAGAATCTGGTGTCGGTGCTGCGCGGGTTGTGAGGGTGGGCTCAAGAAGGAAGGGTCTAAGGGGCGGAGTCCGGCGGCCGCACGCGCTCCTACTTCAGTCCGGGGCACGAGGGACGGCGGCTCTCCTTCATCCTCCTCTTGTGTGGCGCTTTCAGGGTTTATACGGCCCGGCATCCGGCCCGTGCCGTGTAGGGTGCTCCTCACCGACCGCGGGTCCGGCACTCGCGCCTTCGGCGGCATCCGTTCCCTCAACCTACCGAGGACACCAGCGTCTATCTCCAGAAAACCCATAGCGGCGGTGATAGGCTCCATTCACTTCAGGTGTGTGCCTCACACACGCCGCCAGACCTGGCTGTTTCAGCGCCCCTCCTCTCTCATGTGGGAGGCGATGCGGGGAGTAAATTAGGGGGAGGCATTCGTCAATTCCCCCCCCCAAGCATCAGGCCGCCACCCACACAGGAGTTTTCAAATCACCCAGCCTCTCCGGGCATATTAAACCGGGACAGAGAAACCGGGTATTCAACCAACCACAGTTTAAAAGAAACGTCACTTACCCCTTAGAGGCCGTCTCCGTCGTTCCTCCGTCCCAGTCGTAACTTCTGCGAGCGAGAGGGAATGATATTCGCCCAACTTAGGCTCCGCCTTGCCCGCAAGTAAGCAAACGACAGACACAGTTGTGCGAAAGGCTTTTAAACAGAAATAATAAAATAGTGTCCAAAGCCAAAATAAACAGGGGAATTGGTGTCCTCGTTGTGCTGCGCGGGTTGTGATGGGCAGTGTTCAAGAAGGAAGGGTCAAAGGGGCGGACCGGCGGCCGCACGCGCTCTACTTCAGTCCGGGGCAAACGGCGGCTATGCGGCTTCATCCTCCTCTTGTGCGGCGCTTTCAGGGTTTAACGGCCCGGCAGGCCCGTCAGTACGGGTGCGGTCCTCAAAGGTGTCGGAGCTTCAACGCTCCCCTCCTGGACCCACGAGGACACCAGCGTGCCTCTAGAGGAGAGGCGCAGCCGGCATGTTTCCATTCACTTCAGTTTCTTCACACGCCGCCAGACCTTGGCGCCCCTCCTCTCTCAAACTGAAACTGCAGTAATAGGGGGAGGCAGCTGTAGTTATTGGTATTATGTTGATATAGGTACGTATTTGTGTTTATATTACATGTCTCGTGTTTTGATTATTTCTAAAACTGCGGCGGTTCAGTTCAAATATCCGCTGTCCCTAAAAGTTAATGCCCGTGTTGGAAATATGCCCTACACCAAACACAACCCTAAACCTACCCGTAGTGTTAACAAATGTAACTGGTATAAAAACATATTTGTTGATGCCCGTGCCATGAACTTCCTTATATGAGATTTGAACTGTTTTGTCGAGTAGTTACACGGGATTCGATCCGAATCCTCGCCTCCTAAGTACCTCCGTACTCGTTACCGAACAAACCTACCGTCTATGAAAACCCATAGATACACGCTGGAGTATTCTTCAAAAGCATCAGTTTTCAAACACAGTATTAATATTGTTTTGAAGTCAACATGTTTCTTATAATTGTGTGAAAAATACTTAAATCAAAACTCTGTAAATTTGAAAAGGAGTAAAAGGTGTCGGAGCTTTACTGCCTCTAGTGTTTGTTTCTTTTGGAACAAACTGCTAATATGAGATTGGTAATTTCATGTCTCGCTAAAAAGTGCTGGATAAATGTGAGACTGTTTAAATACCGGTTTTGTCAGTATTCTGGTAAACACAGTGTAGTCTTAAGTGAACCGAAACAGCTAGAAAGAAACGTGTGTGTCATTTGGTCTTTTGGTCTTAAAGAGACAGCAGCCTATAAATACCTGCATTACATTTCTGCACCTGAATACTAGTGTTACTGACTTTATTAGTAACTTTATGTTGTATTCATCTACGCTTGTAATTTGTGTAATTGTTCTTGTTTTATTACTAACTTTATTAGTTCAGCTAGTAGTTTTTGCTGTGGTATAGATGTACTTAAAGTAAGCTTTCAGTAATTAATAAAAACCAAACTTTTTTTGTTTGTTTGTTTTTTGCTGATCCGAAAAATGATCCGATCCATGATTCAAAATCCGTAATATGATCCGAACCGTGAGTTTTGTGATCCGTTGCACCACTAATAGTTATCATCCTTGGTGTAAATAAGTTACTATGTATAATGTGTAATTTTGACCTGACCATTCTGGATTAACCCCTTAACTGAGAGAGTGCACTATCCAAACTTAAATTATTATAATTCATGAACGCTTTTGAATACAAACCTAAGGTTGGTGACTTTTTAAAGAAGACAATTAGCAGATTATTACAGAAGTGAAATCATTTAATAAAATTTAAGTATTAAAAAGTTATAGAAGTTTAAATTTACTGCAAAGAAAATGTATTATACTATTTTTATTTTATTTTATATAAAATAAATATTTTAAAAAACAGTTAAAAATCCAAAATTGCTATAAAATTAAAGCCATATGTCTACATAAGTTGTGTTCCAAATTTGAAGTTGATATAAAAAAATTGATGTTCATATGCAATTTTGTTTAGGCGTTATACCAAAAACAGCCACCGCCATTCAAACTCCATTGAATTTTGTTTTTGATGCATTTCTGTCACAAATCTATGGAATCTTGAGTCTCAGACCTTTCCAACGATATGTATTTTGTCAAGATTATAAAAAGTTTTGATTCTAAAAGACCGTAATACAGTTTGTAATATGACACCCCCGCTAAGGGGGAG
>CM049850.1:7270911-7295911 GCA_027422415.1 Schizothorax lantsangensis | reverse complement strand
AAATTGATGTCCAATACCGACGTCAGCTGACGTTGAGATTTTGTTGTTTTTAGGTTGTGTAACCAAAATGCAACGTCTGTCTGACGTCATGAACAAAGTCAACCTGACGTTACATAGACGTCTGGTGCCTGCTTTGACCAACTAGCAGTTAACCAAGGGGTAATCAGTCTTATATTTTGGATTCATCTTAGACTAATCTACGTTTTAATGTAACCAAAATTTTGACCAGTCTTAAAGAACAAAATTAGATGACTAACTTTTAAGATTAAACCTTTTATGCAACCGGCCCCTGGTCGCCTTTAGGGAAGACCTTCCTGTTTACATGCACATACTCTTTCATAGCTTGGGTTGCATGATAAATATGGCAATATGTCCAACAAAAGGTTGTGATTTAAAGAGCCCCTATTATGGGTTATGAAAGGTTCCTATTTTGGTTTTGGGAGTCCACAACAACAGGTTGACATGCATGCAAGCTCAAAAAACACTTTCATTGTCTTATAATATGCATTTATTTTTACCTTACTTGCTCAACGACTCTCAAACGATTCTTCAACGATTAATTTTTCCAAACCCCTCCTTTGCGTGACGCTAATCTGCGGTGATTGGTCGATTGGTCTCATTTCCATCTCATCTCGCCTGTAACGCCTGATAAAGCAGTGTTTGTGAGCGCAGTGCTGCTTTGTGTACAGCGTTAGCAGGGAAACAGATATTTTAACGCTCCAAAAGCGGCACCTAGTGGCAAAGAATGAATTTGCATTTTCATTCAGACCAAGAAAAGACCAACAAGACCAACAATATGCTAATGTTTCATGTTGATGTCAACATGAAACGGCTTGGGATTCGTTTTAAAAATGACTCATTTAAAGGTGCGAATATTATTGTTACTTGTTCATCATTGTGTCAGTATTTTATTCGCAAGAACAACATAGAGACGAAACGCGCTCTGTTTGTCCTTTAAGGGATACTGTACAAACATGGTGACGACTTCCATGTAAGGGGACCCGCGGTGTATGTAGATATAAATTGCTCATTCTTAGTTAATAAAAACATAACGGTTCATTATGTAAGGTCTTTATACACCTCTGAAAACATAGTTATGTATATTATATTGCATTTCTGTCAATAGATCCTCCTAAATATTACTGCACCTTTAAATGATTCAGAGTCGACTCTTTCTTTTGAGAGACAATAACTTTATACACGGTGCACTTTTAGATTTAAAACTTTGCAGGATGTTTTCATTCACTTAGAGCTTGTTACACACTGCATGGAAGATCATTTTCAAAAATCCATAATAGGGGCACTTTAAATAAATATACAGTCTGAAAGTGCTGCGTGCTTGAGTGAAAGGGCGATGCTTTGTCCTTTACTGCACAAGCTCAAGTGCACGTGAAGGTCATGATACAGGGCTTTTAGTGGCCAATATAAGCTTATATGGTGCATTGTGAATGTAGATATTCACTTTTTCTATATTCACGCAATTGCAAACATTTCTAACTGCTACATATATTGTGTAATAATTTGAGTCTTCAGTATATCATATTAATTATTCTGCATCACACTATACCAATCAGAAGTTCGGGGTTGGTAAGGTTTGTTAATGTTTTTGAAGTCTCTTCTGCTCATCAAGGCTACATTTATTTGATCAAAAATATAATAAAAATAGTAATAATATGAAATATTATTACAATTTCAAACAGCTGTTTTCTATGTGAATATGTGTTAAACTGTAATTTATTTCTGTGATGCGCAGCTGTATTTTCAGCATCATTACTCCAGTCTTCAGTGTCACATGATCTTCAGAAATCATTCTAATATGCTCAAGAAACATTTCTGATTATTATCAATGTTGAAAACAGTTGTGCTGCCCAATATTTTTGTGGAAACTGTGATACTGTCACGGATGATATAAAGGATCCACGTGCAACGGCAGTCAGTTAGAAACAGTCTTTAATGAAGACGCAAAACAAGGCAGTCTGTCGTACAATGACACAGCACTGGATGAAACAAAACACAACAGAAGATGGTCCAGTTCAGAGGACTCCCGTCTTGGAGAGAGCTCGTGGAGATGGGCTTACTGGAAGCAGCAACAGGAAACCGTGAATACTTAGACGAGCACAGCAACACTAGGCAAGACAAGACGTGGTTAGACTTCTGATGGTACCTTGACATGAAGAGCGAAACGATAGCATACGCATGACACACAATAATCCGACAGAGAACAGCAAGCACAACCATTAGAAATAGAGTAACTGATTAGATCAGAGTGGGAACAGGTGTCACCGCAAAGCAGCACGAGTGCTGATTGCGATGACAAACAGGTGAAGATGAGAGCTA
The DNA here is from genome assembly GCA_027422415.1 of Schizothorax lantsangensis. Taxonomy (NCBI): domain Eukaryota; kingdom Metazoa; phylum Chordata; class Actinopteri; order Cypriniformes; family Cyprinidae; genus Schizothorax; species Schizothorax lantsangensis. The sequence continues at coordinate 7,293,574 of CM049850.1, read as the reverse complement.
GAATGAGCATGGGCGTGCCTGAGTGTGTGTGTGTGTGGGGGGGAAATCCTGTGTGTGTGAGAGAGAGACAGAGAAGCAAACCCAGCTCATGACAGTACCCCTCCCTCAACGGGCGCCCCCAGGCGCTCCCGAGGAAGAAGCCTGGCGAGAACGGTAGAAGTCCTCGATCAGCGAGCGATCCAGGACGTCCCGGGCTGGAATCCAACGCCTCTCCTCAGGACCGTACCCCTCCCAGTCCACCAAAAACTGGTGACCGCGCCCTTGAGGACGGACGTCCAGAAGCTTACGGACTCTGTAAACAGAAGCCACCTCGTCAATAGGAGGAGGAGGAAGGGGGGGACGGGGGGGAGCACGGATAACTGGTTTGACGCAGGACACGTGAAAGACAGGGTGAACACGGCGCAACTGACGGGACAATTTGAGCTTGATCGCGACCGGACTGAGAACCTTCACAATAGTAAAGGGCCCAATAAAGCGGGGCATCAGCTTGCGAGAGCTCTCTTGAATAGGCAAATTACGGGTGGAAAGCCACACCTTCTGACCACAAACATACCTGGGAGCCCTAACCCGGTGACGATTGGCGGCTAGACGTGTACGTGTTCTGGTACGACATAATGCAGATCTCACCCTCTTCCAGGTACGTCTACATCTCTGAATAAATGCCTCCACGGCGGGAACAGAGGCCTTGGACTCTTGGGATGTAAATAGTGGGGGTTGGTAACCCAGACAACACTCGAACGGGGATAACCCAGTGGCGGACGAGGGCAGAGAATTATGGGCATACTCGGCCCAGGAAAGTTGGTCGCACCACGACGCGGGGGTCCGCGAGGTTAAGCTACGCAACATGCGACCAAGAATCTGATTGGTCCTTTCGGCTTGCCCATTGGTCTGTGGATGGAATCCTGACGACAGACTGGGGGATGCCCCTATCTGATGACAGAATTCCCTCCAGAACTGAGAGGTGAACTGAGGCCCTCTATCAGACACAATGTCCGAAGGAAGACCATGGATCTTGAACACCTGATCAACCATAACTTGGGTGGACGGTAATCTTGGGAGAGGGATAAAATGAGCGGCCTTCGAAAAACGGTCCACAACGGTGAGGATGACCGTATTCCTGGCCGAAAGCGGAAGACCGGTCACAAAATCCAACGCAATGTGAGACCACGGACGTGATGGAATGGGGAGAGGTCTAAGAAGGCCTGCCGGTGGAGTGTTACTAGACTTAGTCTGGGCACAGACATGACAAGAAGCAACAAAGCGCCGAACGTCGCGTTCTCTAGTGGGCCACCAAAACCGTTGGCGAATCGCGGCCAACGTACCCCAAACTCCCGGGTGTGCCACCAATTTGGACGAGTGACCCCAGCGAAGAACTGCCGAGCGAACGACCTCAGGAAAGAATAACGTTCCTTCAGGAGCGCGGGGTGGTCTCGTGACATGAGAAAGGGCCCTCCTCACAGCCTGTTCCACTCCCCAGATAGCCGCCTCGACCACACAACACTGAGGTAAAATACTCTCGTTGGTCGAGGGACCCCCTGACGGGCCAAACTGACGTGAGAGAGCGTCCGGCTTGAGATTCTTAGAACCGGGTCTAAACGAGATCGAAAACTCAAAGTGGCCGAAGAAAAGCGCCCACCGAGCCTGACGGGAGTTAAGTCTCTTGGCGGAGTGGATGTATTCCAGATTTTGATGATCCGTCCAGACAATAAATGGCACACTGGCTCCCTCAAGCCAGTGTCGCCATTCACCTAGCACCAGACGGATCACCAAAAGCTCTCTGTTACCGACGTCGTAGTTGCGCTCAGCGGGCGAAAGGTGATGTGAATAGAAAGCGCACGGATGAATCTTGTCGTCAAGGGAAGAGCGTTGCGACAAGATAGCTCCAACCCCGACGTCGGAGGCATCAACCTCAACAATAAATTGTTTCTCGGGATCTGGGGTAATAAGAATGGGAGCGGAGGTAAATAACCCCTTGAGCCGATCGAACGCACCCTGCGCAGCCTTGGACCAAGCAAATCGAGTCTTGGACGAGGTGAGGAAAGTAAGAGGAGCGGCGACTTGACTAAAGTTTCGGATAAAACGGGGGTAAAAATTGGCAAACCCCAGAAACCTCTGAAGAGCGACTCGAGAATCTGGAACGGGCCAATCAATGATAGCATGAACCTTGTCAGGGTCCATGCTGATCCCTTCCGCCGAAACCACCGAACCGAGAAACGTGACAGACTGGGCATGAAACATGCACTTCTCCACCTTGGCAAACAGGCGGTTCTCAAGCAAACGCTGCAAACTCGGCGGACATGCTGTACGTGTACCTGGAGAGATGGTGAGAAGATAAGATTGTCGTCCAAATACACAAACACAAACACATTTAGCATATCTCTCAAGACGTCATTAACTAAGGCCTGAAAAACTGCGGGAGCGTTGACAAGCCCGAACGGTATAACCCGGTACTCAAAGTGACCAATAGGAGTGTTAAACGCCGTCTTCCACTCGTCTCCCTCCTTAATACATACCAAGTGGTAGGCATTAAGTAAGTCTAGCTTTGTGAAGACCTTTGCGCCCTGTAAGATCTCGAAGGCCGACGACATAAGAGGCAAGGGATAGCGATTCTTGACTGCTATGCCGTTCAGCCCCTGATAATCGATACAGGGACGCAAGGACCCATCCTTCTTCACAAAGAAGAACCCCGCACCGGCAGGAGAGGAGGACGGAACAATAATCCCCGCGGCGAGGGACTCTGTGAGGTATTTCTCCAGAGCCTCCCGCTCGGGCGCCGAGAGCGAGTATAATCGACCGCGGGGTGGCATGGTGCCCGGAAGGAGCTCAATGCTGCAATCGTAAGGACGATGAGGAGGCAAGGAGGTAGCCCGGGAACGGCTGAAGACCGCCCGCAGATCGTGGTACTCCTCCGGAACTCCCGACAAATCACTAGGCTCCTCCTGAAACACAGACACAGAGGAAACAGCAGGGACAGCAGACACCAAACAGTTAACATGACACGATAAATTCCATGAGAGAATAGAACCCTTAACCCAGTCAATCTGAGGGTTGTGCCGAGTAAGCCAGGGATGCCCTAGAACAATGGGGATATAAGGGGATTGGAAAACAAAAAAGGAAATAGTCTCTCTGTGATTTCCTGAGACAGTAAGGCTCACCGGACTAGTGATACGGTGAACTGACGACAGTACCCTGCCGTCTAGGGCAAAGACGGTGGTGGTCTCATCCAAGTCCAGCAGGGGGATCCTCCGTTCGCTAGCCCATTTCTCATCAATAAAATTGCCCTCTGCCCCCGAATCGATGAGTGCTGGACCAGTAATTGTAAAACCAGCCCATCGGAGAACAGCAGAGACAGTCGTACGAGACCTGGGTGATGAGGGGATGACAGTTGCGCTCGCCAGTATTCCTCCGTCTACTGGCGAGCTCTGGCTTTTAACAGGCACGAAGAGGAAAATGTCCAGCCGTGCCGCAGTAAAGGTAGAGGCGGTTCAGAATCCGCCGCTGTCGTTCCTCTGCAGAGATGCGAACCCCCCCAGCTGCATAGGTTCAGGATCAGATCTGAGAGGAGAAGATACCACAGCTGGTGTAAGAGTCTCTAGTGGTCTTGACTCAGAAGCTCGAACCCGCCTCCGCTGCTCGAAGCACTTGTCCAAACGAATGCCCAGTTCAATAAGCTGATCCAGCTGAGTCGGCGGTCCACGAGCATAAATCTCCTCTTTAAGATCCATATTCAGTCCCTCCAGAAAGCGAGCGACCAGAGCAGGTTCATTCCACTCGCACGTAGTCGCCAGAGTCCGGAACTCAATGGCGAAGTCAGCGACAGATCTTCTGCCCTGATGAAGCACAGCAAGAAGGCGCGAAGCCTCGCGGCCGATTACGGATCGATCGAATATCTTGATCATCTCCTCCTTGAAGAGCTCGAAACTACCACAGCAAGGAGTCTGTGCCTCCAAAGCGGAAGTTCCCCACTCGCGAGCACGCCCGAGAAGCGAAAGTACAAAGGCGATCCGGGCTGGATCTCCCGCATAAGTCTGGGGCTGGAGAGAAAAGACAACGTCACATTGAGTCAGAAAAGCTCTGCATTCAGTGGGCTCACCGGCATAGCAGGGGGGGTTGTTAACACGCGGCTCAGGAGGAGGATGTCGACTGTAATAAGTCGATGGTTCTTGGTGCTGTAGTAGACGAGAAGATAAATCCGTCACCTGTGCGGTCAAACTCTCAACTGCATGACGGCAGCGGACAACTCCTCCTCATGTCTGCCGAGCATGATACCCTGAATCTCCACCGCTGATCGAAAAGGTTCCTCCTCTGCCAGATCCATGTTGTGGTCGGATTATTCTGTCACGGATGATATAAAGGATCCACGTGCAACGGCAGTCAGTTAGAAACAGTCTTTAATGAAGACGCAAAACAAGGCAGTCTGTTGTACAATGACACAGCACTGGATGAAACAAAACACAACAGAAGATGGTCCAGTTCAGAGGACTCCCGTCTTGGAGAGAGCTCGTGGAGATGGGCTTACTGGAAGCAGCAACAGGACACCGTGAATACTTAGACGAGCACAGCAACACTAGGCAAGACAAGACGTGGTTAGACTTCTGATGGTACCTTGACATGAAGAGCGAAATGATAGCATATGCATGACACACAATAATCCGACAGAGAACAGCAAGCACAACCATTAGAAGTAACTGATTAGATCAGAGTGGGAACAGGTGTCACCGCAAAGCAGCACGAGTGAATGAATGAATGAATGAATGAGGCATTTATATAGCGCTTTATTGTGTATTGTTGTACACCCAAAGCGCTTTACAATCATATGAGGGGGTCTCTCTTCAACCACCACCAGTGTGCAGCATCCACTTGGATGATGCGACGGCAGCCACAGGACAACGGCGCCAGTGCGCTCACCACACACCAGCTACAGGTGGAGAGGAGAGAGAGATAGAGCCAATCAAGTGGATGGGGATTACTAGGAGGCCATGATTGACAAGGGCCAGTGGAGGGAATTTGGTCAGGACACCGGGGTTACACCCCTACTCTTTTACGATGAGTGTCATGGGATTTTTAATGACCACAGAGAGTCAGGACCTCGGTTTAACGTCTCATCCGAAAGACGGTGCTCTTTGACGGTGCTCATCCGAAAGAGTGCTGATTGCGATGACAAACAGGTGAAGATGAGAGGTAGAATGAGCATGGGCGTGCCTGAGTGTGTGTGTGTGTGTGTGTGTGTGTGTGTGTGTGTGTGTGTGTGAAATCCTGTGTGTGTGAGAGAGAGACAGAGAAGCAAACCCAGCTCATGACAGATACATTTTCCTTTTTCCAGCATTTATCTTTTTTAGTATTATAAATGTCTTTACTTCCACTTTTGGTCTATTAATGCTGTCTGTCTGAATAAAAGTTTCAATTTCTTTCAAAAACAAACACTGACCCCAAACTTTTGAATGGCAGTGTATTTTGAAATGATATAAAACTTGAAGAAATAAGTAGGCTGAGACCCAATCACAACTAAAAATACGAGGTCAAGTTGAGTAACAATGTGAATCCCAAGAGAACTGGGTTCACTGTTGAATCACTGAATAAGGTCTAACTTTGAATCTTTTAAATAAAACCAGTCTGTGATTTCTCTAAAAGTCTTTCTGTGGGATAAAACAAGACTTAAGGCTCGTTCAAACCAAGGATGATAACCATAAAGAAAACGATAAACATATAGTTCTAAAAATCGTTCTTGATATCAAAGAATAGCAGAGACTACACCACAGCTATAATGATAAAGGCACAGAGAAACAATATCGTTGGAATCACTTTCTGATTTTTTTTTTCCAGCTGATGAACGATACAAACTTTGACAGCCAATCAGAATCAATCCTGCTATAACAAGCTCGAGAATTTAAAGCAGCAGACGAATAACCTGGTGTGGGCGCTAATATAGTTAATATTCTTGGTGTCTTTACAGTAAAGTGAAAATACAAGACATTGGTTTTCACACACCTTGTTCAGCATCAGCTGTTTTAAAGGAACTTTTATTGTTCTTTTAGCTTTGATATCTTGCTGTCTAACGTGTTTATCTTTTCTAGCATACTCATATATGTTATTTTCTGTCCGTGTCACACCAGGTCTAGTTCTTCTATTCGTCCTGGACAGTTTGGGTACGGCAGGGTGCCGTTCTCTCTTCCCTTACACAGACAAAACCGTCACACTCGACACACACGCCGCCACAACACCACCACCACCACAGACGGTCTCGATGCTCTCAGTGTGAACTCCAGCGCACATGTGGATAAAACACCGGGAGAAGAAGAACAAATCACCACAGACACTGTTAATAGAGAACGAAAGGAGAAGGAAAAGGAGACGGAGGCAGCAGATGTGGAGACTGATGCTGCAGCCGAGAAAACAAGTGATGGGGAGCGCGTGGAGAGATTGCGGGAACACGAGCGAATCGCACATTCACGGCCCCTGACCCAGAGACACGGGACCCGCGACAGACGCGTAGACGGCCGAGCTTCTCGCCAAGTCCCAAACTCCTACACACACACCATCCAGCGATCGCACTCTCCCAGAGAGCCTCCTCCCTACGGCCTCCAGACTCCCACAAACCCAAACCCAGAGCCCTGGGTCCTGCAGAACGCCGGCCAGCCCTCCAGACACGAAGCCGAGAGGGACTGGAGGCCTCCAGCGGCGCCTCACAACTACAGATGCTCTGGACGGGACAGAGAGTACCGCAGGTGCAGCCTACAGGTGAGTCCAGCAATATAGAAGAATAAGAAATGCAGCATCTGGGCTTTTGATTTCTGCTGTTGGTGATTATTTTTTAACATTAAACTTTAGATTTGAAAGATTTGACAAATCATGGAAAATTTTCTCTTTTAAACCCTAAATGTTAGCATACCTTTAAAAAGAATACTTACAATGGAAATAATATTCTTTAAAATAATTTACTGAAGTGCGAACTGAACATAATGTTTTCAGACACTTAATTGCATGTTAATTGCAATTAAAAAAAAATAAATTATAGTTTAAACTAGTTCTGTCAAACGATTAATCGCGATTAATCACATCCAAAATAAAAGTTTTTGTTTACATAGTATATGTGTGTACTGTGTATATTTATTATGTATATATAAATACAAACACATGCATGCATATATTTAAGAAAAATATGTTACGTTTATATATTAAATATATATATAATATAAATTATAGGAATATAAATATATACATGTAAATACATGTAAATATTTTCAACGCATATACTGTATGTGTGTGTCTTTATATATACATAATAAATATAAACAGTACACACATATACTATGTAAACAAAAACTTTTATTTTGGATGTGATTAATCGCGATTAATCGTTTGACAGCACTAGTTTAATTTTATATTAAATGCAATTAGCTGAACTATAGAGCTTTTTGACCCACTTAAGTATGACTTAAGTACATTTTTATATGCAATTTCATAATGACTTCTATTGTCTTTGAAATATGGTTAAAGTGTTACTGCTGAATGCACTGAGAAGCGTTTATGATAAACTAAAATATATGTCATCTCTATTAAAACTATATTTTACAGTATTAAAACATGACATTTTACTGTACTATATTTGTAATTACACATTTGTAATGATGAAGTTGCAATTTAGTGGTAAATGATTGATTTTAAATGTAATTTTAAATAACACACTGCAGTTAAAATTATAATCAAGTATATTACGTTTGCTTTAGTTTGTTAGTTGCATAAAAATAAATGAACTTCTTTAAAGCACAACAAAAGACTATTAAAATTTAATATTTTAAATTGTAAAACTTTTAATGAGACATTATTACAAAGTGCATGATTAAATTATTACAAAGTGCCATTTTTTAAAGTGAAAAAGAAGCAGTCATGAAAGTGTCTGTTTTTAAGTGCACTTAAGTGACATTTTATTTAAGTAATATTATGTAAGCTGTAAGTACAGTGTTTAAAAACATACTTTAAAGATGTTTTAACTACAAGTGCACATTCAGTACAATTAAGTATACAAGGCAAATAGCATAGTTTGATGTAGAAATACTCATAATCATAACCTTCAGAACTCATAGTCTCTCTGTTGAAACTAAGCTACATAAACGTCTCATTCATAAATCATCATGATTGTGACGCAGTGATTAACATATGATGGTTGTATTTACATATCAGTCTCTTTTCAGTATTTATAACTTGGCTGTCTCTAATGAACGAGAGCTGGGACACAGAGGTCAGCCAGTCATAACAGAGGTCATTTGTCAAATGCAGCAAAAACAGCATGATTAATTTTACGGGTCAGTGCAGGGCCGGCGCCACGGCGTCGCTCCCTCACTCGGACTATCCCGCCCCCTCACTCAAGGTGAGAGTGAAAATAGATTTTATTTATGAAATATAATGGTTTATTTAAAAAACACAGTTGCTAAATGAATAGGCTTTCTAGCATTAATATGATGCTACTATAGCAAAAAATTAGGACAGCCTGTTTCACAAAGTCGCATTTTAATTACATCTGACACAAACTTCCCGCGCAAGCGGTTCAACTAAATGCAGGCATTATGCAGCACTACTGACTAAGCTAAAGGTATGATGAAATTATTTTTTAATGTTTAATAGAGGGCTAGATTATCGTAGTTAGTTGATTATTTTGCTGTATTGTTTGATGCTGTTCAGTTTGTTAAACTTAAAATGATGCATCTGTTAAATGGGCCGCAATGAATGTGTTATGTCAGGGAATCGGTCACAATAAGCTTGTGTTTCATTGTAAAACAGACACGATTGAGTATTTCTGGTGGTTGTGGTGGTATTTGACTGCATTTGTGGTAAAACTGCTGCCCTCTAATCCTGGATGTCAGATTTTGAATTTGATGTGATTTTGTTTTAGTATACGCTGACATCTGTATTTGCTAAGTAGGCTACCTTTTAGTAGAGTCATTCACTCAGAACGCATTTTTCATTCCACTGCGGTACTTTTCCATTGTATTTCAAAGTAAATGCGCTACGGATGTCTTTGAATTTGAATGCTGCGCTCTCGTCTTTTATAGCAGCTTCTCCGCGTGCATAATACATCATTCTAAAACACTGCACTGAAAAAAAATTAATAAAAAAAATAACTTCCACTGACCTGTCTCACGACCAAACCACTATCTGTGTGTGAACCCAGTATTCTAATAGTTGTAGTAGTAGCACGGGCAGGTTTGTTTACGGTCCGACAAATATGTGAATGGGCCACATATGTTTTTATTTATTTATTTTCACTTTGCGCTACGTCATCGCCCCCTTTCGTTACCTCAGCCGCCCCCTCATCAGTGCTGCGCTGGCGCCGGCTCTGGGTCAGAGAGAGGGTGGAAAGTTCTCATGAAATACTAAATTGTGGCTGTTTTGTTGCAAAAAAAACAAAAAACAAAGACTATTGCAAATGACATAAATGAAATGCTACAAATGTGTGGCCCCTTTAACTGGCTTTGCTAATCAGAGTTTAATCTCATTCAGCCTGCTTTAGACTTTCTAATACCACATATTTACCATTTGTATAATGACCTCAACTGCTAAAATGGAGTTAGCATGTGTTTGGGAATGATCTCAGACTATCAGCCAGCAATGGTGTGAGATTGGAGCATGACGAGAGGATTCAGAAATCTCATGATTTTGCTATTCTGTTTGGTGAAATGACACACTTTAGCTTTAAAGGGATAGTTCACACAAATTTAAATTTGCTGTCAATTTACCAACCATCAGGCCATTCAAGATGTAGGTGACTGTTTTCTTCAGTAGAACAGAAAAGAAGATTTTTACCTGAAACCGTAAAAATTGATGATTCGTAAAATGCAAGTAAACGGCTACCGGGTCCAAAAAAGCATATCAGGCGACACAAAATTAATACGCATGGCTCCTGACAATAGATTGAGGTCTTATAAAGCAAAACTATCAGTCTGTACCAGAAACTAGATGCTATTTACTAAATGATTACCTGTAATCCAGAGCCTCAGGCAAATCCACAGACTGGTTATTTTGGACAGTTCGTATCAATGAATTGGTTTAAATAACCGACTCACCAGTTTGTTTACATAATCACATCACTTATACGCAATTATATTGTTATATTATACAATAAAGATGTGAAATGTGGATGTTTTACATGTCTAAAGCATATAAACATGCTTGTATCAGCGGCTCATCGGTCCGAGTCGAACTGTTTCTTCAGTTCAGTGACTGTTGGAGGAACTGAATCAGTTCATTCATCACAGGATCATATACGCCACTATGTTAGCTCATTTTGAGTCGGAGTGACCGTCAGGCATCTGAAAGTGAGTTTTGATTGAGTAACTTGTAGATCTGTGCTGCTCGAGCCGTGATCTGTTTCAGACGTTCAGTCTGATTTGGTGAACTCGTGCATCTAATTCACTCAAAAGAACCGGTTCGAAAGAAGGATTCATTTGTGAATCATTCCAGACCGTTTGGCTGAGGCTCAGGATTACAGGTAATAATGTTCTAAATAATGTTCAGTTTCTTGCACAGTCTGATTATTTTGCTTCGTAAGACCTCAATATATCATCAGGATCCACGAGTGTTATATTTTCCTTGCCTGTATATGCTTTTTTGACTCTCAAATTGATGGTAGCCGCTGACTTGCATTTTATGAATCACCAAGGAGCACAGTTTCAGCTAAAAATCATCTTTACTGTTCTACTGAAGAAAAAAGTCACCTACATCTTGGACGGCTGGAGGGAGAGTAAATGAACAGGACATTTCGAACTGTCTTTTTAAATATGCTTGTTGGTCGAGTGACAATGTTTCACTTGCACTGATTATGGCTAAATGTTCCCATTGGAAAGTCCCATGTTATATCACTCAAGAAGCTCTTTAGCTCAACACCAACCTCCCAGATTTAACCACAGTTTGCGAAAGTGCTTCATCCGAGCCACAAGTAATTACCGCTGATTTTCTGAAAGATTTCATCAAACACTTTCATCCCAAAGTGCATTTTTCACGTCAAAGGGATGGATTTCCCCCTATTCCAGGAGCCGGTTCTCCATCCATCTCTCCGTCTCTCAGAAACCCCACAGCTGTCTTTTTCTTCGACTTTCCTTCCAGATGGACTTGGTTCATTTGAGCTGAGCCTCGTTCTCGCTCCCCTGTCGAACGCCAACTAGAGCCAGATTCTTTGCAAATCATAAATCACCCCGTTCCCTTTAATCCAACTTTCCAGGATCAGCCTGGGCGGTAGTTATATTATACATCTCCGAGTCGTTCCAGCGGCCCAGGGCAGCATGTGAGCACTCAAAACCAGAGTTAGTCATTTTTGACCGGCGGTCAAGTTGATGTGGTGAAGCCGTATCCTGCCGTTGGTGGCGTGAGACACACAGTGACTCTCTTTTAGAAGCATTACTTCAGACACATCCAAACACACTGCAGTGTTTGTGTTACCGGGACATGTCGGTCTTGTGGGTCGTGAACAAGTGCTGAAATCTGAGCGAGGGCTCTTGTAGCAGGTTTGCTTGAGCTGTAATTGTTTTCTGTGTTTGAATAATTCACCAAATGTGACATCTTTGTCAGTTTACCCACCCTCATGTCATTCCAAGCCACTATTATTTTCATATGCACACAAAATATGGATTGCTTTTGTGCTTTTTGGTTCCCATCCACCTTGGAAAAGAGCGTCTGTGACATGTTCAACTTCTACTAAAGAAAGACACACTGGAGAAGAGAAAATGTAATTTCTATAATATCGAATTATCCTTTGTGAAACATAAGTGTGCTTAATTTTATTGCATGTGCAATTGTAGTGTACTTAAAATCTTAGTAGTGTATTTTTAAATATTCTGTACTTGCAGATAATATAATATTAATGAAATAAAAGGCCACTTAACTTTACTTAAAGAGAGGCACTTTAATGACTATCCCCCGGTTTCACAGACAGGGCTTAGACTAAGCCAGGATTAGGCCATAGTTCAATTAGGACATTTAAGTAATTTTTATAAGCATGCCTTTGAAAAAACATTTCTGGTGTACATCTTGAGACAAAACAAAGGCACTGATATATTTTAAGATCAGTCAGAGCAAGTTTATTTCAGTTGATTCAGCTAAGACTTACATTTTAGTCTAGGACTAGGCTTAAGCCTTGTCTGTGAAACTGGGGGGAAGTTTCTTAACACACTTAAGTACACATTTAAATTCATTTTAAATCATTATGTTTTAATAAACTTTAGTCATGTTTTAAAGAAGTACACTTATTTTGATGTGCTGACTAACATGCAAACTATGTAAACTATAATACATTTTCATTTAATTGCAATTATCATGCAATGAAGTATCTGAAAACATTATACGTTCAGTTCACAATTAGGTATATTCTTGGAAAGTATATAAGTACTCGATATACTAATCTAAGTATGCTAAAGTGCACTTCTATTTCACAAGGGAGCGTGAATTTAAGCAGCTGTATCTGTGGGCCAAAAATCCCTGAGGCAAGGGATTCCTTAAGATGCATTACAACATCTTATCTATCGGCCTTACCTAAGCGTTTATGTTAAACATTTCATAATAGTTTCTGTCATAACAGCATGTTCTCGCTGTAGTTACAACATCTCTGAGATGTGCAATGCAACACAATGGAGCTAGGTTATAACTGCTGTGCAAAAGCCCTTTGCAAGCAATATATGAATCACAAGTTATCAGTCACATGACACGTTCAGCCATTGCCTTAGATTTCCACTAATTCCCTAAGGGACCTATAGGTTAAATCCCTCATTTTTATGGGGAATTGGTTGCTAAGAGTTTTTCAGCAACACATAACTGAGTACTTTTGGTTTGTAACCGAGCTTTAAAATGTCACAGATGAAGGTGAAACCCAGGAAAAGTTCTCACTGGCCCCTCTGAGGGCTGTTTGGCTATACATAGCAGAGTATGTGTGTGTGTGTGTGTATCTCTATAGTTTGGAGTGTGTGTTGAGGGGACGGTGAGATTACTGGGCATAGAAAGACAAACTCACATGTTTTGACTGGAAGTGGAGCTTCTGAACACTTGATGACCATGTGCTCTCTCTATCTCTCATACACACTTTCTGTTGTTTTAATAATAGATTAAACTATTATTAAACTAGTGCTGTCAAACAATTAATCGTGATTAATCGTATCCAAAATAAAAGTTTTTGTTTACACAATACACTGTGTTTATAGTGTGCATATTTATTATGTATATATAAATACACATATGTGCATGTATATATTTAAGAAAAATATTTTATGTTTATATATTAAATATATTTATATAATATAAAATATAAGAATATAAATATATAAATGTATATACATGTAAATATTTTTTAAAAAATATACTGTATGTGTTTGTATTAATATATACATAATAAATATACTCAGTACACATACATATATTCTGTAAACAAAAACTTTTATTTTGGATGCGATTAATCGTGATTAATCGTTTGACAGCACTAGATTAAACTCAAGAAAACAAAAATGTCAATATTTAAAAATACTTTTTGTCAGCACAGTCACATTTTTGGGAAACATTTATGAAAACAAGTCCATATTGTACCTGTTATGCAGTAACCAAGTCCACAAGTAGACTCTGGTGAGTTTAATCATTTTTGTTGTTATCATTGTCTAGGTTATATGCTTATATTTTCTGTGTCATAACCATGATATGCCATGCAAATTTTAAAGATATTTTTTAGGGTTTTTAAGTAGCCTCCCTCATTTTAAGTTGGTCCTATTAGTAGCTACGTACTGTAGCAACACCAGAAAAATAATGTCTTTAAAAATGATTTGTATATTATCAACCTCAAAAGTTTTTTTTTATTTATTTATTTTTCTTTTCGTAACTAACTATATTATGGCCCAGGTCATTATATAAAGTTGGATATTTAAGTGCGTCCAACTTTATCTGCATACATACAGTATATTCTCCTGGTGCCATTTATACTATACAGCAAATCTAGGAAATATAAAAATAAATATATTCAATTCAATTCAATTCAAGTTCATTTGTACAGCGTTTTTCACAATGCAAATCGTTGCAAAGCAGCTTTACAGAAAATTATAGTCACTTAAAACTTGATTGAGTTTATTATTGCAAAATGTAAACTCTATTATTGCTCAGCTCTAATCTGCTGAATGCAACAATAAGGCATAAAATAAAGATATTATACACTACTGCTGTCCCCAACTAAAGATTTTTCTAGTTGACTGTAGTCGACTAATCGCTAATTTATATTAATTTAATTGCTAAAATATAAACCATAATGAGCCTTTAATATATAGCCTATTCGTGCTCAAGCACATACATAAAGCTTGCTGCAAAGCACCAGAAAAAGTAATGACTATGTGTTGGGAAAAATAGCAAGGAGATATTTAAATGATTTATTAAGTCAGTGTCGGCTGCAGAGGTGACTTTCAGTTTGAATTGGTTCATTTTAAAGTAGACATTTCAAACTTTCTGTAGATATATTTATTATGTCTGTGAAGCAAGTAGCCTATAGGCTGAGTTTTGGTTCATTTTTGTGATGTGCTCCAGTTCACGGAGACCAGGACGAAAGGCAGAAAGTGTATCCTGTTTGTTTTTCTTTACTTTATGAAAGCATAATGTCTTGTTGATATCAAAACAGCACTAACAGATTCCACACTCCACACAACCACTTGGATATGAGCCTAATAACAAACATATATCTAGGGTTACATTAGAGCAAACAGCCGTGTAAAGTTGCTACTAACATGTTTTAATGATAAGCCATATTTGAGGTGGATGAATCCTGCCCAATATGCTGTAATTACCTCAAGGACCAGCCTTTAATGATCTTCCCATTACGGACACGGACAGTTTTTGTTCTGCGACTAACCGAATAATAGAATTTTAGTCGACTAAGGCTTTAGTTTAGTCAACTATTAGTGGGGCAGCCCTATTATAAACATTATCATCATTTCTTTTAAAAAATATTGTATTGTGAAAAGCACTATACAAATATTTTAAAATCATTTAACTTGACTTGAAGGATATATTTCCCAACATTTATATTAGATATTCTACATATTTTGGGGCCATTCACACAGAATGCGTTTTTGCATTCCACTGCGTTGCTCTTCCATTGTTTTTCTATGTAAACATGCACTAGATGGACGTGTTTGACCATTGTGATTTTGCAGAATCTCGCACATGACACGCCATTCTCGCTGCTCAAGTTAAAAGTTGTTCAACTTTAACATCATTCCACTGCCCATGTTTTAAAGCAAAATCACATTCTGTGTCAATGCTCCCTATTTCTATTGATTCATAGGCCTACATATTCACAGAAAATGGCATCTGACACAAAGTAGGTGAAAACCTCTGAACAGATGAAGAGAGTCAACTAAAACTATTTCTTTGTACATAAACGTTGATTTCTCTCAGTTCTGCAAGCAGTTTTGTTGTCCATGAGCAGTGTTACGCTGTGTAATATCTTGTTCTGGGTGTGTAAACTAGAGAGTGTGTGTGTGTTATTATGGGTTAGATATCTCAGGAATGTTATTGGGTGTACAACATTCTGTTTGGAGGAATGATAAACTGTAGTTATGTGTACTTTATTGTGTGTGTGTGTGCGTGTGTGTGTGTGCGCGTGTGTGTGTGTGTGTGTGAGCAGCGGGAACTGAGAGAAGAGGAGGAGAGGAAGTGAAATAGAGGAGTGGAGCGAAGGGGCTTTCTGGGGGTGTGACACAGTTACGCTGTAGCGCAGTGAAAGACGCCACTGTTTAAAACACACACACACACACATACACACACTCCAGAAATAGAGAGGGCAGAAAAACAGATAGAGGGAATGAGAGGCCTGGAGTGAAGTAATAAAGCAGAGATGAGGAAGGAAGGAAGAGTTTTGCTGGGAGAGGGAATGGAAAGAAAAAGAGAAGAGAGGAACGAGAAAGAAGAGCTAAAGATAGAAAGAAACGGGCAGTGAAAGGTCTTTCTGTATGAAGTCATTGACAAAGGGTGGGCTCTGCACTCACTAAATAAACATTTACATTGCCATGTCAAAGGCTAAATCTCTTCACAATGGCCTTTCAGATACAAAAGAGAGAATTCATCTCAAATTTACCATATGATTCAAATGCTGACTGACAAAATGCAGCTATTTGAACACGTGACGTGAAAATATGTGATTTTCATGAAAGAACAAACATATAAACATGTTATCCTGATGTGAAACTTATTTTTTTAATTTGAAAATTAAATTTAAAGCAGTAGTTTACCCAAAAATGCAAATGAAATTCAATGTATGCTGGGGCTGTAACACTGTAAAAAAATATGAATTAAAAAAGCATCATAACATGCAAGTTGTGTATTGGACTGTTTGTGTGAGGAAAAAAACTCACCCGTAAATGAAAATGTGTTCACCCTCAGTCCACTCAAGATTAGGATGAGTTTGTTTCTTTATCAGGTTTGGAGAAATGTGTCTCTGCATCAGTGTCTCAGCAATGGATGCTCTGCAGTGAATGGGTGCCGTCAGAATGAGAGTCCAAACAGCTGATAAAAACATCACAATAATCCACACCACTCCAGTCCATCAGTTAACATCTGGAGAAGACAAAAGCTGAAACAAATCCAGCATTAAGTTGTTGTTTTTTTACTGTAACTAAAACACCTGTTCATAATTCATAATAATGCTTCCTCCAGTGAAAAAGTGTTCTGGTGTGAATCAGGAGAGAAATCTGCACAGATCAAGCACTGTTTACAAGCCAAAACAGCTCTAAACAAATATGTGACTGGATTTTGAGAGACAACAGGAGATGGGCTTTCTCACTGGAGTAAGTGTTATTGGATTATGGATTTGTATTTTAGCCGGAAGCAGTGGTTTAAAAACATTTTAATTATGGATTTATTTCATACAAACACACAGCTTTTGTCTTCTCCAGATGTTAACTGATGGACTGGAGTGGTGTGGATTATTGTGATATCAGCTGTTTGGACTCTCATTCTGACGGCACCCATTCACTGCAGAGCATCCATTGCTGAGACACTGATGCAATGCTAGATTTCTACAAATCTGATGAAGAAACAAACTCATCTACATCTCAGATGGCCTGAGGCCATGGGTGAACTATTCCTTTAAACTAATCTTTAGATCAGGGATGGGCAACTTCGGTCCTGGAGGGCTGGTGTCCTGCAGAGTTTAGCTCCAACCCTAATCAAGCACACCTGCCTGTAACTTTCTAGTGATCTTGAAGACAGTGATTAGCTGGTTCAGGTGTGTTTGATTAGGGTTGGAGCTAAACTCTGCAGGACACCGGCCCTCCAGGACCGAAGTTGCCCATCCCTGCTTTAGATTATCTGTAAAAAATCAACATCAACATTCTGTTAAACATCTCTGGTTTTGAGCAACATGGCAGTGAGTGAATAACAGAAAATGCATTTTTGGGTGAACTAGTCCTTTACTAGACCGAGGGTTCATTTCATGTGACACATCCCTGTCCAATCAGTGTCCTCATGCTGAAGGCGATGTTTTCAAATTGAAATACATTACAGATGCTGCTAAATTCCTCCATTTAAAGAGTTGGAGAGAGTTTCCTTTGTGGGGATTTAAAGAATTTAGGCCATAATGCTGATATGGGACAATATATCAGGGATTTGGCCGGAAATGAGCTCAAATCTCCGCTGGGACTGAGATCGGACAGCTGTCCATCACCTGTGCAAACCAACCGCCGCAAATGACTCAGTTGTGTTTACATTGCATTTCACAAAATGTTTACCACTAATTATTTACTTTAAATAACACATTAGATAAACTTGAGTTTCAGGATAATTGTTATGTTTGTTTGTAATGGATATTCTCTCTCTCCCTCGTTTCCTTCAGCTATTTTCTCCCCTCGAGGGAGGCCTATAACATTCACGTTTATTCCTCTATAACTCTCAGCATTTGTTCTCTTCAGGTCAAGTTTGTAAAGACCCACAGTTTTACAGCTGTTCTGCCCTCCCCTCCTCTTCTCTTTTCCTGATCTGTGTCTTCTCTCTTTTTGTGCTCTTTCTCCTAGCCCGGACTAACCTTGTTTAACACACACATCCGTGCAGGATTTACTGTGCATTAGCTTTAAACACACAGACACAGACTCAGAGACACATATCATAAACCACATATTAAAAACACATGTATGTTACATCATCACACACACACTTGGACACAAAGACAGAAGTGTATAGCCCACATTCTTTCTGTGCTGCACAAATGAACCCCACGTGCTCAAACCCTCTTTCTCATACACACAGGGCTTGTGGCATTTGCTTAGTCAAGCATCACTAGTACTATTAATATTGCTCTTATTTCTACTACCGCTCAAGCCTCTTAGGCTAAGAATTAGACTCATCCTGCACCATTTGTACATCAGATTTTGGGGCTTTTTTGACATAAGCCAGTAAGTAACCTTTGAGCAATCAGCCAGAACACCTTAGCAACCACATATCAATGACCTGGCAACCACAACACCTGAACATTAGCTGTGAGTATTGTGCATATTAGGGCTGCCACTAACGACTATTTTTATTTTGATTAATCTATCGACTAATTTATCGATTAATCGATTAATCTAAACGATTAATTTCCCGCAAAAAAAACCCCCAACAATTTTACTTAAGAATATTTTATTAAACCAAATTAAATCCAAATTTCTATGAAATCCTTTTTTAAAGCAAAAGTAAAGTGCAACAAAGAGTGCAAGAAACATGTGTCCATCTCATCTCAGTCCAGATCACTGAAATCAGTTCAGTATTATAGTGTAAGACAGACAACATATCCACGTGTTCTAGCCTAATAATACAATTATAATCAGTATTTTAAATAAAGGAGTATTTACCAGAAATATTATTTACCAGAATTTATTTAGGAGAAAAATGTAAATGTGCAGTATTTCTGAAAAAGAAAAAAAAAGAAAAAAAAATTAATGGAACCATTAAAATGGAATCCAGAAAATAATAATTTGGTACAGATAAAACTGTAAAACTCAATTAATTAGACAGGCTTTTTGATTAATAAAATTTAATTTAACCATTAAAACAGAGTATAGAAAAATGAAAATGGAACAAACTGATTTTGGAAATAAAACAGCTTTCATAGGGCCCTATAATTATAATAATGTTTTTGTGGTAATAAAAATAGATGTAAGTGAACAATAGCAATGATGCAATAATAATTAGTTCAAATAAAAGTATCAAAAGCAAGAAATCATATGGTTTTATTGAACAAAACTGTTAAAATACATAATGTATTATAAGCAATAGAGCTAATGTAGATAACGCATAACAACAAGGAGGGGGGGGGGGGGCATTACTGCGCGATCTAGTCCTTGTTTAATATTGACCAAGCACCATTTAATTCAAATATCCACTTATTCTTTAATATTTGTCCATTTCTTTAGGACAGAAATGCTATAGCTGCTGTAATTAAATGAATATGTGGACATCAAAACGTGTAAACTCAGAGTGAGGGTTTGAGCTTTTATTTTGAAATCGCGATGCATTCTCCGGTTTATAAATGATTTACCTTACACATCTGATGAAATGGCGCACGCTGCATTCCCAGGTGAATGTTATAATAAACCCAAACTCACAACAACATGCAGAGATGGAGTTTGAGACGCTCCACACATGTGAATAAGTTTGTGTGGAACTACTGTGAACGGAGCCGCTGTGTGACGCACGTACTTAACCTACACGCATGTAAATAATTAAAGCGCATATATTGTGTTAGAACTGCATTGCATATAATTAATTAAATCATAGCGTTTGTGAATTCACAATTATGCTTAATTATGATTTTTAAATGGGTTTAATATATCATGCAGCCTTGGAAAACAGTCTAATAATGTGTTTTATGGATTCTTGTCTGTGAAAATGCGGCACTTCCGGTATTTTGCCGGTTAGTCGACGCGAGCAAAATGAAGTCGACGATTTTTCAAAATCGACTAGTCGACTAAAATCAACGAATCGCGACAGCTCTAATGCATATCCTGCAGTGTGATTTGCTATACATATATAACGGTTTTAAATAGCATTTTAACCCTATAAAGCCTATATATGACATGCACATTTCTGATTTTTATAAAGTAAAATATAAGAATAACTTTGATATTGTTATTAATATTTCAAGATGAACACTTACTGGACTGGAGCAGCTCTTCTTTACTTGATTATAAATTCATAATGTTTTTTGAACAATCATGTTCAAATGTGGGCTTTTGAGGAATGTTTATTTGTTCATGATTTGATAATGATTGCATTGCATTATATGTTTTGATCATCAAACTAAGCAAGACATATTATTGGAGATATAGAGTGATGACCGATATTTATATAATTTTATGTAAATATCTGTCATAAAGATCTGAGTGATTTACATTACAACTATCAGAATTTCATTATATAAATAGCCTATCAGCATCTGCACCAAATTGCATATTTTAGAGCTGTTTTCTCCTCCATATTCTCACTATATCAGACAATATGAGCCATAAAAGAGTGATGTATCAAAAAAAAGAAAAAGAAAAAAGATGCAAACTCATTTTTATGTTTTGTCTAAACTAAAAGATTCTGACTTAAAGTGTCAGGCTTTAAAGGGTTAAAATACTTTAAAAATGTGTTCGTCTCACTGCAGGACCATTTAAATGAACTCTTTAAAAGTTAAAAATGTGATTAAAAGTTGCGCAAAAGTTTAAAGAAACAGTGACTAGTTACATGGCCCAAGATGTTCACATTAACCTAAGCTTATATACATTTTTACCTAAATTGATTGAAAAAGCTCCTGGATCTGTTATGCATTGACTTTTACAAACGCACATGGAGCAGCACACAGGAATGTCTTTGTGTGCACATTTCATCTGTGTCTATTCAGGTGTTTTTAGTTTCTTGTTTTCTCAAGTACCTCTCTTGAAGAGAGAGTGTGTGTGTGTGTGTGTGTGTGTGTGTGTGTGTGTGTGTGTGTGTGTGTGTGTGTGTGTGCGTTTCAGCATGCTGCTTTGTTAAATGTGTTTACACTGACCAACTGCTTTTGTCAGCTGGACACAGAGAAAAACAAAAGAATGAGGTATTCACAGAGAAAGAGAAAAGATGAGTGCAGAGAAAGTGTGTGTGTGTGTGTGTGTGTGTGTGTGTGTGTGTGTGTGTGTGTGTGTGTGTGTGTGTGTGGGTGTGTGAGTGAGTGAGAGAGAGAGAGAGAGTGAGTGAGTGAGTGACAGCTGTTGTGTTGATACTGTTCACAACATGTGTGAGAAAATCTTGAGCTCTCGCCGTATTCATCCGCCATGGATGCATCTGAGCCAGCCATACATTCATTCATTCACGCGCGTGTGTGTGTGTGTGTGTGTGTGTGTGAGTGCTACACCCTGATTTCCCACCGAGCTATAAGCACTCGGCTTCTCCTGTAATAAGAGCCGATGGAGCTGTTCGTTGGGGTGTGTGTGTGTGTGTGTGTGTGCGTGAGTGTGTGTGTGTGTGTGTGTGTGTGTGTGTGTGTGTGTGTGTGTGTGTGTGAGTGCTACACCCTGATTTCCCACCGAGCTATAAGCACTTGGCTTCTCCTGTAATAAGAGCCGATGGAGCTGTTCGTTGGGGTGTGTGTGTGTGTGTGAGTGTGTGTGTGTGTGTGTGTGTGTGTGTGTGTGTGTGTGTGTAGTGTGAGTGTGAGTGTGAGTGTGTGTATGTGTGTGTGTGTGTGTGTGTGTGTGTGTGTGTGTGTGTGTGAGTTTGTGTGTGTGTGTGTGTGTGTGTGTGTGTGAGTGTGAGTGTGTGTGTGTGTGTGTGTGTGTGTGTGTGTGTGAGTGTGTGTGTGTGTGTGTGTGTGTGTGTGTGAGTGTGTGTGTGTGTGTGTGTGTGTGTGTGTGTGTGTGTGTGTGTGTGCACATGCGGTCTGACCCGTGTGTGCCCCTGTTTGACAGTGGCTCTATTAACGAGGAAGTGAATGTGGTCGAAGGAAAGGCAGTAAAGCATTAGCTCTCTGTCTCTCAGCTGGAGTTCTAGTAGATGCTCTGCTTCATTACAGGAACTCTTCTGAACTCTTTGACTGGTACATTTCAGCTATATATCAGCTCTGTGTTGTTCTTCTGCTCTCTTAGCAAGTAAAATCTTGCCTTCTTTAATTCTTGTCATCTTTGTATGCTTAGCTTTGTGTTTTTATGTGTAATTATTTAAAAGAATAGTTCACTCAAATTTTAATTTCGAACTGACGCTTTCAGTATGAGTCCATAATCCATAATAACACTTCTTCCAGTGAAAAAGTGTTCTGGTCTGAATCAGGAGAGAAATCTGCATCAGATCAAGCAGCGTTTACAAGACAAAACAGCTCTAAACTAATATGTGTGTGGGTTTTGATGTGAGAGACAACAGGAGATGCACTTTTTCACCGAAGGAAGTGTTATTATGGATTATGGACTATATAGCGAGAAGCAATGCTTTTACCTTAACTTGTAGTATAGTTGCTAAAGAAAAAACTAGTTAAAATTAGCTGAAGTTACACATACATACACTTAAAATCATAATTATGAATTAAAAACTGGTCCAATTTAGTCCCATGCAAGTACTAAAACAGTAATACACTTAGAAGTACAGTATACTATACATTAATATTAGTATATGTACAACATAAAGTATACTTCAAAAACATACTTAAATTCACTTAATTAAATGA
>CM049850.1:7255911-7268411 GCA_027422415.1 Schizothorax lantsangensis | reverse complement strand
TTTAGAGTTTATTGTCTAATAATCGAGTATACTGGACATCTGCTTACACAATATTTTCCATTGACCTCTTTTCAATTAGTTTTTCATGATCAGACTGTATTGTTTTGCAGTTTGGTTGTTTATCTCTTTATTAAAAAGTTAATATGAGCTCTGTTTCAAAAGATAGTGTGCTGCCTGTTTAGAAAACGTTTTAAGGCACTACAGTTTAAAAGTTTGGGTTTGGAAAGATTTTTATTTATTTATTTGTCAAAAGAAAAATATGTTTTTGAACGAATTCTCCGCTGCTCACCAAGGCTGCATTTATTTCATTAAAAATACTGGAAAAACAGTAATATTGTGAAATATTATTACGGTTTCAAATGTTGGTTTCTATGTGAATATGTGTTAAATGTAATTTATTTCTGTGATGCGCAGCTGTATTTTCAGCATCATTACTCCAGTCTTCAGTGTCACATGATCTTCAGAAATCATAATAATATGCTGATTTGCTGCTCAAGAAACATTTCTGATTATTATCAATGTTGAAAACACTTGTGCTGCACAATATTTTTGTGGAAGCTTTTTGCTAGGATTCTTTGATGAATATCATTTATTTTAAATAGAAGTCTTTTGTAACATTATAGATGTTTTTAATGTCATTTTTGATTAATTTAATGCATGCTTTCTGAATAAACGTATTAATTTCCTCCCAAAGAGAAAACCCCAAAATGTAAAATGGTAGTGTAGCTAATGCAAAGCCTGTTTCAAACTGCCTTCTAAGATGACTTTTTACCTAAAATATAAAGCAGCAATGCACACTTCACAAAGACAGTCTTGTGGTTTGCATGCAAAGATGAAAAAAACAGTCCAAGATGGCTTAGAAGTTGAGAAATTTTTTTATTATAAATGTCAAATATTTAAAATCTTATTCCATATTACAAAAAAATTAATAATTTCAAAAATGTTGGATGAGTATTTTCAGAGCTGTTCAACCAGTTTGCTATCTTTAAATTCAATCTGCAGATTTTCATTCACGATCAGCGTAGAAAATGTGAAAAATGTGCATGGATTTCTTTTAGACTCGGCCTTAAACAGTCAGTGATTCTAAGAAAGCCCAGAACTAGCAGATAAGCAAGAATAAAGGCGTTTTTGAGACGCTGTAAATGACCTGAGCCATAAGAAGACAAAGTAGATGTAGAATGAATGAAGAGAGGAGGAGGGAGACCGCAGGGGTCATGGGTATTACTGTACAAGCAAAGACTCTTTGTGAGAGAGAAGGATAGAGAAGAGAAGTTAAAGAGAAACACAGAGGAATGTGTGACGGGCCGTTATAAAAGTCACTGAGACAGAGCACACGACACCACCACTGTAAATCAACAATACAGAGAGAGGAGGGAAAGAAAAAGAGGACTTATAGTGAGGAAATCAGATGAGGGGGCGGAGTCAGAGAGGACAGAGGTTAGGGAGTCATAGCAACCGAATGAAAAATGCTGCTGTTCGGGATGGATGGATGGATGGATGGGATGAAAGGGTCTGTGAATGAGAGGAGAAAGACCTGAATGGACAAAGAAAGGCCTGAATAGTAAGTGAGAGGCTTGAAAAAGGGGGAAGTGAGGACAGACGTAAGTGAAGTGACACCCAATCTACTGTTGAGGAGAGGAAGCCGTCTGGCCTACAACAGAGAGACTCGAGTGTGCAGGAACCCCTCTCTGACAGACGACCACAAATCATTAGGACAGGACCTTAAATCCTCAGTTTGGATCCTTCACATCTTAAATGCTGTGTATAGAATCCTGCTTCTAGAATTTTTAGAATCATGAGTTCAGACACTTGAATCTTGAACTTACAATCAAGTTCACCTTGAGTTAAAAATCAAATCTTGAGTGTAGAACCTTGCATTTAGAAGTGTGTATACTGAGATTAGAGGTTTGAATCTTGAGTTTAAAACGCTGAATTGTAAGTTTAGAACACTGAATCTTCGGTTTAGATTGTTGAATGTTGATTTTTGATTTCAGAACCTTGAATCTTGTGTAGAACCTTGCGTTTAGAAAAGTGAATAATGAGTTTAGACATGTGAATCTTGAATTTACAATCATTTGTTTTAAACCTATAATCTTGAATTTAGAATTTATTTTAATTCTAATTTATTTAATTTATTTTTAAATTTTTCTTGAATCGTGAGTGTAGCACCTTAAATTTAGTATTTAGAACCCTGAATTTAAACCTTGAATCTTGAGTGTAGAACCTTGCATTTAGAAATGCGAATACCGAGTTTAGACACTTGAATCTTGAATTTACAATCCTGAGTTTAAAACATTTATCTTGAGTTTAGAATCTTTGATTTTAGATACCTAGTGCAGAATCTTGACTCTTCAGTTTACAGTAGAATCTTGAGTATAGAACCTTGAATTTGGAATCATAAATACTGAGTTTAGACACTTGAATCTCGAATTTATAATCTTTAGTTTTAAAACCTTGAAACTTGAGTGTAAAATCTTGATTCTTACATGTAGAGCCACAAATCCTTAGTTTAGAACCTTGAATCTTGAGTTAAGGATTCTTAATCTTGGGTTTAGATTCTTCAGTTATAACCCCGAGTCTTGAGTTTAGATCACTGAATCTTGTTTAAATACTTTGTGCAGAATCTTGACTCTTCAGTTTAAAATCTTGAATCTTGATTATAGCACCTTGAATTTGGAATAATGAATACTGAATTTAGACACTTGAATCTTGAATTTACAAATATTGAGTTTAAAAATGTAAATATTTAGTTTAGAATCTTGATTCTTGAGTTTAGATTTTTGAGTTCAGAACTTTGAATCTTGTGTGTAGAACATTTAAGAACAGTTAATAATGAGTTTAGACACTTGAATCTTGAATTTATAATCTTGAGTTTAAAACCTTGAAACTTGAGAGTAGATTATTGAATCTTGAGTATAGCACCTTGAATTTGGAATCATGAATACTGAGTTTAGACACTTGAATCTCGAATTTACAAATATTGAGTTTAAAAATTTCAATCTTGAGTTTAGAATATTGATTCTTGACTTTAGTACCCTGAATCTTGAGTTAAGGACCCTTAATCTTGGGTTTAGATTCTTCAGTTATAACCCTGAATCTTGAGTTTAGATCACTGAATCGTGTTTAAATACTTTGTGCAGAATCTTGACTCTTCGGTTTAGAATCTTGAGTATAGAACCTTGAATTTGGAATCATGAATACTGAGTTTAGACACTTGAATCTCGAATTTACAAATATTGAGTTTAAAAATTTCAATCTTGAGTTTAGAATATTGATTCTTGAGTTTAGAATTTAGATTTTTGAGTTCAGAACTTTGAATCTTGAGTGTAGAACATTTAAGAACAGTTAATAATGAGTTTAGACACTTGAATCTTGAATTTATAATCTTGAGTTTAAAACTTTGAATCTTTCATTTAAAATCTTGAATCTTGAGTTAAGGACCCTTAATCTTGGGGTTAGATTCTTCAGTTATAACCCTGAGTCTTGAGTTTAAAACTTTGAATCTTGAGTTTAAAATCTTGAATCTTGAGTTTAGAACCTTAAACCTTGAGTTAAGGATTCTTAATCTTGGGGTTAGATTCTTCAGTTATAACCCCGAGTCTTGAGTTTAGATCACTGAATCTTCTTTGAAGTTATTCACTGATGAAGTGCTGA
Organism: Schizothorax lantsangensis; assembly: GCA_027422415.1. Classification (NCBI taxonomy): domain Eukaryota; kingdom Metazoa; phylum Chordata; class Actinopteri; order Cypriniformes; family Cyprinidae; genus Schizothorax; species Schizothorax lantsangensis. Next base: position 7,264,757 of record CM049850.1, on the reverse strand, counting down.
TAAAGAGTTGTTATAGATGACGTGTTGTTTATATCTATAAATCTCACTGAGATTTTTCTCATCATGGTTCTGAGAGTCTTTATGATCTCCCTCCTGCTTCCAGTCATATTGAGTAAATCATTTCTAGATGAGGAAAATTGTGTGTGATATTAAAGGAATAGTTTTACAGAAGGAGAAAGGATTGTACATTGATTACATGATATAACTCCAAACCTCATAATGCATAAGACGCCAGATTGTTTCAACAACAACGTGAAATGATATACAGTACGGTGCAGATATAAGATTTGGCACATTTTGTTTTTGGGTACATGATTGTAGAATGTTTGCTTTGAGATACAGATCAGTTCAGTGTAGTGTTTGTTTAAGTGTAATTAAACGGATCGTGAGTTATTCATTTCGCAAATGCTTTTATCCAAAGTGACTTATAATTGAGGAATGTCTGAGCACAAGTGATTCATTCGGAGGAGATCGAGTAACATGAAGAGGGCCAATACACACTTCCCAAATGACTTGGAAAAGTACAAGCTTGAACAAGAGATGAAGGTGAAACAGAGTGTTTTATGGTTTGAGGGTAAGTGTGTCAGGTGTGAGTCAAATGCATGTCTTTGAGCTATAACATTGTTTTACCAGACAGAGTTCAGTATTGAACAGGGTTCAGAATCAGGCCGGGGTCAATACTGGCCAAAGTTGAGTATGGGACAGTGCTGATATCCTACAGGGTTCAGTATCAGGAAGAGTTCAGTGTAAGAATACAGTTACACTGAAATGACAGAGACACGGCGCTCATTCACCCCTCTGTTTACACTCACTTCTAACTCTGCTTTTATGAAGAAATGAAATGAAAACAAAAGCACTCAGGGGTATTCAGGCCATGAGCCGTTGTGAAAGAGGCCTCGGTGTGACGAGGCGACACTGGGACTGTGTGTGTTTTGGTGGTGTAGGAGGTATTAGATTGTGCTCTGATTTATTAGGAGGAAAAGCCTTGTAGGTTCCAGCAGATCTGTGAGCTATTGTTGGACGGGGCACTGGGGGTTTGGCTGTAGGGTGAGCATGCTTTTGTTTTGTTGTCCCTGGGAGATCATTTTTTGGCCGGCTCAACGCTAAAGATCATTATGTGATTGTGTGTGTGTGCAGTAATTGTTACTGCATGGCGCTGCTGTGCAGTTCTGTGTATGATTTGGCTTGTTCTCAGTGTGCCAGAGGGTTTTTAAAGGACAATTAAAAAAAAAAGTTCATTGAGAAATGAAATTCTGTCTCATTTACTCGCCCTCATGCCGTTCCAAACCCGTATGATGTTTGAGGAACGGACCAAGATTTTGTTATTCACAGAAAATTGTGAACAGACCAAAAAGTAATTTATTGAAAATCTTAGTTCTCCTTGGCGCGCTCAAAAGAATTCTTGAGAGGAATAGACAATACAGGAACAAATCAACCTTTATAGTTGGATAATTTCAATGAATTAGTTGTCGGAACCAATTTAAATGATTCTTTCATTTCTTTCAAAACAGTCTTTTCTGCTTCACTGGAGGGGAAGATATTAGTTAGTAGCGACTTACATTTAGTTGTTTTCCTCACAAAAAAGTATCAAATTATTTAAGAAAGCTTTAAAATAATAGACCACTTTTTATGATGCTTTTTATATTTCTATGTCTTCGGTCCCTTATTTATTGTAATTTAACAATGAAAACAGGTTAAATTTGTATGGCTCTTTTATGGCTTTTTTATTGCTCATATAGATACAATTCTGATTATAATATACAGTAAATCAATGAGACCTTTATAACAGTATAACAGAGAGTATGTTCATAAAATGATATAAATATCAGTCATCACTCTCTAATAATATGTTTTAGTAAGATGAGATTTAAATGCTTAATTTGATTATCAAAACATATAATGCAATGCAAAGCCTGATGATCATATTTGAGACATTTGAACATGATTTAAAAAAAATGTATCCAGTACAGTAAGTGTTCATCTTGAAATATTACTAACAATATCAAAGTTATTCTGACGTTTACTTGATAAAAATCAGTAAAGATTTCACAGCAAAAAGGTGGATGTTTGTACAATTACACTAAAAGAGCTTTTACTTGATAAAAACGTCTAAATATCAATCAGGACAGAAGACATGGAGTAGATTGTGTGTGACAGGTTTAGATCATGTTGATCATTTAGAGGCCTTAGACGTTTATGCATTAAATATGATACCGTAGGTTTTAAAGGGTTAATGGAAAAGTCTTCATAATTTCTTTTTTCTTCCATAAAAGACAGAAAAGCGTGTGGGTTTGGAGCAGAATAAAGGTGAACATTTTGAGTGCACTCTCCCTATGAGAGCTTGATGAGAGATGGACGGAGATCCAAGTGAACGAGGAGAAAGAGAGCGTGCATGAACAGAGAAACTGAAACCTCTCTCGCTCGTTTAATTCTCACTAAACATTCCCTCCTTTCGTTTTCCTTGCGTTGGTCCAAATCCCTTGCTATTGCATCCGTCCTCTGCCAGAATCTCTCCACCCAGCTCAGAGATTATTAGAGAGCTGGATGTGTTGGATGAACGTGGATGGGGACAGGGGGTGGGACACGGACACACAACTGTAAACAGAGCTTTAGGGGAGTTAGGAAGGACGGTGTTTGACTGGCCAGAGCGAGTGAGAGAGTTTGAGGAGGGATGGAGACACAGCTGTGTTTGTGAGAGAGAGACGTGTGGGCTCTGATCAGAATAACACACTAACATGCTCTTAATGCTTCAGTGCTCTGTGACTCACATCTGGAAGAGCCACTCACTGCTCTTTAGTTTCTATGCTGTACACATTATGCAAAGGTTCTGTATGCATACAAGTAACATAAAGTATGTGCAGTAGATGCTTTCCAGGATTATTGCATGCTTTGGTGTCCAATTGCATTTTTTTGTGTGTGTGTCTTTAGAGGCATACATCCCTTGTTGGATGAACAAATTATAAACAGCTTGTTTTAATCACATTAAATGTGTTCGTGTTGAATACATTGTTCAAGCTCAGCTATTCAGTACTTTTGCACAATTACTGCAAGAAAAATGGTTTAACAAATATCTTTATTAAGCCTTTTTCCAATTGCGAAATAAAAAATTGTAATTACGTTTTTTTCTCACAATTCTGACTTTAATCAGAATTTAATAGACTCGCAATTCTGAGAAAATTGCAAGAAAAAAATCCAAACTGTGAGATATAAACTCAGGATTTCGAGAACAGTCTGAATTCACAGTCGCAGTTACTTTTTTTATCCTGTTTTATCCCAACATTAACTATAAAGTAACATTTGGCTTCATTTTTTGGGTGTTAATCACCTTTCTACTGACCAAATCTGTGGAAGAAGAAAACATTTGATAAGTTTCAAGCCCTATTTTATACCGTAATTGTGCATAGTGTAAACATACTTTTTGCTGTATGATGTCCCACAATGCAATGTCCTTGACTTTGAGCTTTCATTTCAAGTGTAGCAGATCAATGTCAAAAACCATTGTTTTTTTGACCTCATTTGATCAGACTTCTGAAAGGCAAGACATTTATTTTACACAAAAAATGAATTGCAAGTGTTGCTTTTATTTTTAAGTTTCAACAGAAATGACATTAGTTTTTTTTCAACTGCTTACACAGTAAATCGTTTACTTGTCACACAGTTTCTGAAAGCTGACACTCAAACAGAAGAAGCACACCAAATCTACAAAACCAGACACTGATTCTCAGCCTTTGACTCAGTTTTTTAATTTCATAAAACACTTTTTTTTTGCAAAACACAACACAATTCTCTATGTAACACACAAATCTAACGGGGATTAATATGATGGCAAAGGTGTTTGCAAATGTTTGCTTTTGAGATGTGTTTGTGATATTTTGAATGCAATGCTTCATTTTGCAAGATATGTGAGGCATTTTGCATTTTATGTGCAATTCTTGGATTTGTGTGTAAAGTTTTGAAAAAAGAGGCAAAGTTTTGAAAATGTGTGTAAGCAGATGAAAAAAAAACTGTAAAGGATATTTTAGTTTATGTTTGTCAGGACATTCAGCAGTAACACTTTAATCAAAGACAATAGAAGTAATTATGAAATTACATATAAAGATGTACTGAAGTGGGTCAAAGCATTCTGAAGTACTCAAGTGCACTTCTTTTTCACGCTACGTGGCAATGCTACTGTTGGAAATGTTTCCAAGATGTCTACTGTTTGATGAGTGTTTTGTCAGTTTTCAGTAAGCTAGTATTTCATTCAGAGCAGCGCTGGAGTGTGTCATCTGTCTAAGATCTTATTACTGACTCCACGAGTCTTGAAAACAATCTTTAATATCCTTCAAGAAGTCTGTGTAAGATGAGGTGTGTGTGTTTCTGATGAAATCACCTTTGATCAGTAAATCTGGGCTCATCTTTGTGAAACCTCTGCCCACTCTGTCGGCTTCTGCATCCAGAATGTCTGAAAATGTGTCTGTTTTGGTTTTACAGTAAAGGAAGGCCAGGTTTCACTGTTTAACACACACCACCAGCTCTTGCTCAGACAATTACAACATGTTTGTATGTTTAAACAGGGGATAATTAAACCACAAGCTTGCTAAAGTATCATTTTAGACAGATATTATACACTACTGCTCAAAGGTTTGGAATAATTAAGTGCAGCACAACTGTTTTCAACATTGATAATAATCAGAAATGTTTCTTGAGCAGCAAATCAGTATATTATTATGATTTCTGAAGATCATGTGACACTGAAGACTGGAGTAATGATGCTGAAAATACAGCTTTGCGCATCACAGAAATAAATTACAGTTTAACAGATATTTACAATAATGAACAGCTATTTTATATTGTAATACAATTTCACAATATTACTGTTTTTACTGTATTTTGTATCAAATAAATGCAGGATTAGTGAGCAGAAGAGATCTCTTAAAAAAATTATAATAATAATTATTATTATTTGCAGTAGTGTAAATATGCCCAGACACAGTTTACACATTGTCTAAACATTTGATATTGTTATTAAAATTAATAATTAAGATTTAGAAATTTTTAAAAAATATATATAATTTAGATTAAAAAAAAAAAATTTTTTTTAGATTTTATTATATTTCATATTATTTTTTTTTTTCCCAAGTAGTGAAATTCTTTTAATTATAGATTTGGTTAACTAACTTTTCTGAGCATTGCACATATAATTCATGTTTCACAAGCACATTTAACACTGTATAATCTGAAACTGAACAGTTTTCAGGGGTGCTCTTCTTCTGACATTCCAGCTCTTTCTTTTGGTCTGTCTGTATATCCCTCTTTCCTCTCTCATCCTGTGCTGTTCTTTCTTTCTTTCTCTCGTCATCCCTTGGTCTTCCTGTGTCGTGCACGCTTGTCTCTCTGAGTTTGTTTAGAGACAGAGATAGTGGGGAAGTATATTTAGTCTGAATAGACTCACTGTCTGCACACCAGAGAGAGAGAGAGAGAGAGAGAGAGAGAGAGAGAAACAGAGGAGAAATTATGATATTTCTTCTAGATTCTTGCTTTTGCCCTTCTTTAAAATAGGCCTTTTTTGTGCATTATTTTGATCACTTTTATGGGCTTTTCTTTCTCGTGCATTTCTCTCTCTGTCTGTCTCTGTGACCGTCTCTCTCTCTACCATTGTCTCCATCATAATCTCTCAAAGATAACTGTGACGGAATGAGAAAGGCTTGGAATCTGTCGCTCTTTTGTGAGTGTCAGCTGATTCAGAGAGAGAGAGAGAGAGAGAGAGTCTCACGTAACCTGACCTTTGACTGACCGGATAAAGTCTGCTACACATTACAGCATTCTCTGGAAGAACCGCCCACTTAGACGTGAAGAGAGCTGATGTGTTTGTTTTGTGCTCAGGGGCGGGGTTATTTAAATTAGATCATGACACATAATAGACCAGCATAAAAACAATGTATTTTATGTGCTAGTATAGTATTTCATATTCATATTTTATATTAGCATTTATTTTTATATTTTTAGTTTTCTGTTTATTTTCCCCTGGTGTCCACCAATTTTATTATTCGTGTTTTTGTATTATTTATGTGCTAGTATAGTATTTATTCATATTTTATATTAGCATTTATTTTTATATTTTTAGTTTTCATTTTTCTTTTCGTTTAAGTTTTATTAATTTGGGTGCATGCTTTTTCAGCTTAATTTTTTGTATTATTTATATTCTATTTTAGGATTATTTATGTGCTATTGTAGTAATAATTCATATTTTGCATATGCATTTATTTATTTAATTTTTTTTTTTTAAGTTTTAGTCATTTATTTACATGCTTTTGTCAGTTTTATTTGTTTTGTTTTTCATATTTAATAGCTTTTTTATTTTAGTTTTAATTCAGCTTATACATATTTTATTTCAGTTTTATTTCTGTGATCAAAATTTCACTCTGGCCATTGAAAAATAACAAGTACTTTCACTCAAAAAAAGCCAGAAAATGTGAGAAAACTATGAAGTTTTGATGACTAACTAAACTTCTTCAAGTCCAGTAAGAGTTCTTCACTGAATCAGCACCGACAGACTGATTAAAACCCTGTGTGCTCTTACTGCCGGACGTCAGCCAATCAGATTAGAGCTTGCCAGATCATGAAAGTGCTCTTTGTGTGCTTCAGATGAACAGACTGTAGTCCAGCTGAGACTGAAAATAGAAAGAGAGACCGGAGGGCAAAAACTCGGATAGACTGATAAGCAGATGTTCAAAATATGTAACTAGATTAATATATTTTCTAGAGAAACTATGAGTTGTTTTTGCATGCAGAATGTGCTGGTGCATTCTGGGTCATGGTTATCTGGTCACTTACTGGCCCGAGATAAGAGAGCCAAAGTCGGTCTGATATTCACAGTGTTCCCACAGTCACAGAAAGCCAGGAGGTATCGGGGAATTTGATAATTGTGATTTCCAGGCAAACAGATATCAAGTGTGTGTTGTATCTGTGTTAGTAAACACCATTAATAATGAGTGTTTCCTGTGTGTGACGGGGGTTTGATCATGACATTGATTGGCTGTAATTAATAGCTCAGGACTGTGTTGTGTTTGTGAGAGAGAGAGACTGAAGCGGCTCGCATCCGCACCCGAGGGATTTCACGAGGTTCACAAAGAGGACAGATACAACGGAAAAAACAAGACGTTTTCAGAAAGAGCAGAAGGATCCATTCTGATCATGTGTTTATGAAAGTCACCCTATTGCACTCTTTTATAGAACTGTTTATTTCCATCCACCAGTGTTATTTTAGTATCATTTATATGCTATTTGTGTATTTATTCATATTTTAAATTATCATTCATTGTTTTATATTTTCTTTTTTAATTTTAGTTTAAGTTTTAGTTATTTGTTTATGTACTTTTGTCATTTTTAATATTTCTGTTTAGCTTTAATGTATTTTTTTGTTTCAGTTTTTTAGTTTTTGTTTTAAGTTTTGTTTTATAGTTTTTAATTTTAGCACTTCATCTTAAAAATATTTTATTTCAGTTAGTTGCCAACCCATAATGTAATATATGCATGTATATAAAATATACATTAAATATACTGTCATATGAAGTAAGAGAAACCTATTAGAATTTGGAACAATTTCATATATATCTAGCCCATATAAATATATTTATGTTTGTGTAATACATTTTTGGACATATACAGTATGTCATGTACACATATATTCATCCATAAACCTGTCGATACACGATGATTATATAAGTAAATATAAAAGAAAAACATATATAAACATACTGATTTTATGTGTATGTGTGTGTGTGTGGGGGGGGTGTTTTAATAAAGTTGCATATATGACAAAAATATGCCACATATATTACATTTCCATATGGGAAGGCAGCTTTTCTAACTTTTGTTTTTGAAGTTCTAATATTTATTATATTTGATTTTATTAAAGCTTTATTTAATTTAACAAAAATGAACTATTTAATTAACCATAACAGCACTGATGTCCACTCATATGGGCCTTAAACCAAACTCACCAAACTTTCTACTATATCTCTGATCTTCAAGTTAAATAGTTTATTACACTTTAAGACTTCTATATGCAGATGATGTTTGTTATAATTAGCTAACCTCTTTGCATATGCAATGACCCCAGCCAAGCTGTTAAATACTGAAACGGTATGATGCTGCATGTGATACATAATATGCAAACATGAGCAATCATATGCGACTTTGGACCACAAAACCAGTCTTAAGGGTCAATTTTTCGAAATTGAGATTTATACATCAACTGAAAGCTGCATAAATAAGCTTCATTGATGTATGGTTTGTTAGGATAGGACAATATTTGGCTGAGATACAACTATTTGAAAATCTGGAATCTGAGGGTGTAAAAAAATCAAAATATAGAAAAAATTGCCTTTAAAGTTGTCCAAATGAAATTCTTAGCAATGCATATTACTAATCAAAAATTAAGTTTTGATATATTTATGGTAGGAAATTTACAAAATATCTTCATGGAACATGATCTTTACTTAATATCCTAATGATTTTTGGCATAAAACCCATGCAGTGTATTTTGGGCTATTGCTACAAATATACCTGTGCTACTTATGACTGGTTTTGTACTCCAGGGTCACATATGTTAATACGCTCATGGCTGTGACATCAATACTGTGCCAATTTCTGAATGACTCATTTTTGCAGCAGCTTTTTAAATAAATTGTTTTGTAGGGCTAGTATGTCATCTTCTTACACAAAGACACCTACAGTAATAAAGTGCAGTAGATCAGGTGAAGTGTGCTGAATGTAAAGTCCAGTAGCACTGACTGATGTTCTGGTGTGTTGTTCTCTGGCAGTGGGTCTGGAGCAGCAGTGTGAGCTGACCTGTCGACCGG
>CM049850.1:7240911-7245911 GCA_027422415.1 Schizothorax lantsangensis | reverse complement strand
TCTAATTTATTGAGATGCACCTGTAGTTTAAGTCTCACTATTGGTCTAGTGTAGCTGTTAGTGGTTTGGGTAGTCATACTAGTAGTTTAAGTATCAGTATTGGTCTAGTTTAGGTTTTAGTGGTTTGGGTAGTCATACTAGTTTAAGTATCAGTATTGGTCTAGTTTAGGTGTCAGTAGTGTGGGTTGTCATACTAGTTAAATAACAGTATTGGTCTGGTTTAGGTGTTAGTGATTCAGGTAGCCATACTAGTTTAAGTATTAGTATTGTTGTCGTTTAGGTGTCAGTGGTTTGGGTAGTCATACTAGTTTAAGTATCAGTATTGGTCTAGTTTAGGTGTCAGTAGTTTGGGTTGTCATACTAGTTAAATAACAGTATTGGTCTGGTTTAGGTGTTAGTGATTCAGGTAGCCATACTAGTTTAAGTATTAGTATTGTTGTCGTTTAGGTGTCAGTGGTTTGGGTAGTCATACTAGTTTAAGTATCAGTATTGGTCTAGTTTAGGTGTCAGTAGTTTGGGTTGTCATACTAGTTAAATAACAGTATTGGTCTGGTTCAGGTGTTAGTGATTCAGGTAGCCATACTAGTTTAAGTATTAGTATTGTTGTAGTTTAGGTGTCAGTGGTTTATGTAGTCATACTAGTTTAAGTATCAGTATTGATCTAGTTTAAGTATGATGTTTTTATTGCTACAAGTTTAATTGTCAGTATTGGTCTAGTTTATGTGTCAGTGGTTTGGATAGTCATACATACTAGTTTAAGTATAAGTATTGGTCTAGTTTAAGTATCACTTTTTATTGATACTAGTTGAAGTGACAGTATTGGTCTAGTTTAGGTGTCGGTGGTCTGGGTAGTCATACTAGTTTAAGTATCAGCACTAGTCTAGTTTGGGTGTCAGTGGTTTGTGTAGTCATACTAATTTAAGTGTCAGTATTAGGCTAGTTCAAGTATCACTAGTTTAATGATACTAGTTTATGTTTCAGTATTGGTCTAGTTTGGGTGTCAGTCAGAGTCGGTTGTTGACACAGTAACAGCGTATCATGGATAGCACAGCTCTGATGATGTGGTTTTGGACAAATTTGATAAAAAATAATGAGTTCATATTCATACTTCAGCTTTAAGTTCATTCAGATGTTAGGAGAAAGACTGGCCACATGCTGCGGTGTGTGTGAGTGTGTAGGAGTGTGTTCTGAGTGTCTGTGCATCAGTGAAATACAGCCGATACTAACTGGAATGCGGTCATGGAGTGAGACATTACCATATGCTGGAGTTTATAAACCTGTTTTTTGCTGTCTCTCTCTCTCTCGCTGTAGATTATTTTCCACCGTCAGAATCCAGGCATAGACTATGAATATTACATCCCAGTGGAGAAACGGAGGGACGGAGAGAGAGAAGTACACAGAGAGAGAGAGCGAGGACGGGCGGCGCTCCGAGAAATCAGTGAGTTTTCCTACAGTCTCCTTGTCACAGAGTCTCTCTCTCACCCACCATCTCAGTTTCTATTTTTCTCTCCTGATGATCTTCTCTCTCACTCTAAATTTATAGTGTTTATACGTGTGTGCCGTGCAGACATATTTCACTGAGTAGTCTTCTCTTATTTCTCTCATCACTTATTGGCCACCGCTGAAACCTTTTAAGGTCATTACAGGAGAACGGGCCTGTGATTGTGTGTGTGTGTGTGTGTGTGTGTGTGTGTAATGGGCAACAGAGGATGATGTTTAACAGAGGTTTTATGAGAATGGGGTCACAGTGAGAGTGTGTGACATGAGGCAAAAAGCATGAATCAGGCTTTAGTTCTGTGCCAGCCCTGCTAAAAACAATTTTTGGTGTAACATGGTAACCGGCTAAGAGACCAGTTAAATCAGCTTAAACCAGCTAATACCAGCACACCACATGCTGGTTTAAGCTGGTCTTTCCAGCAGGGACTTAAAACCTAGTGAGACTGCCTTGATTCTGTTCCCTACACAGACAGCAAGGTTACCTTCTGAAGCAGCATCCCAACTAATAGGGAACATCATCAGTGACATTTTATGTCAAAGTCAAAGTCAAAGTCAGCTTTATTGTCAATTCTGCCACATGTACCGTACATACATACAGAGAATTGAAATTGCGTTACTCTCTTACTCCCTGGTGCATACAGATAACACTAAACACAAACAGTAGAACGACAAAAACATTGCGACTTACAAGACAAAAAACACGAAAACACCGTTCTGTCGGGAGAGAGAGAAGCCGCTGCGTCTGTTGTGCGCGCCGCCATCTTGGTTATGTATTTCTGACGCTGCATGTTGCTAAGATAACAGAATATCCTAAAGGATATTCACACATGTAGTAGCTTGCAGTACAATTTTAATAAAAGTATGATGATTTCCGAAAACATGAGCAACAGCAGCTGTTAGCAATGCACTGATGCAAAACAAATACTTAACCACTTTTTTTTGCACAATATTTGCACAACATTTCTTACATTTTTACAACTTTCTCTTGTGAAAAAAAGAAGTGTGCTTAGTTGTATTGAATGTGCACTCATAGTGTACTTCAAATCTTAAATGTGTATTTTTTTTAAATTACTTGCAGATAATATAGTAATATAATATGGTAATATAGTAATAATATAGATAATACAGTAATATTAATAAAATAAAAGTACACTTCAGTGCACTTAAAACACTTTCCCTACACCTGAACACTTAAGTGCATTACAAACGTGTAATTACAAATTAATTTAAATAAATGACATACAAGATTCAATAGAAATTGCATTAAGGTATTTTTTTAGATTACCATAAATGCTTGTCAGTACATTCAGCAGTAACACTTTAATCATATTTCCAAGACAATAGAATTATGAAATTATATGTAAAGATGTACTGAAGTCCTAATTAAATCAAAAAAGCACTCAATAGTTTAGCTAATTGCATTTAATATAATTTTAAACTATAATACATTTTTAATTTAAATTAACATGCTATTAAGTGCCGAAAAACATTACATGTATTTCTTTTTATTTCTGTATTAAGTACTCTTTTTAAAATCATGCTAAAGTGTTTTTTTTTCACAAGGTTTCACTGTTGCATGACTAATAGTTTATCATTTAGTTGTAGGTAGGCAGCACACTAGTTTTTGAGGGCTCTTCTGTCTGTGTTTCAGGTGGTGTCTCAATGGCAGTGGAGAACCCTGTGGCTCCTCCTCCTGTGTTGTCTTCTGCCTCCTTACCTCCATTTTCATTCCCTTCCTCCTCATCTTCCTCATCGTCTTCCTCTGTATCTGATCGATGGCCACAAGAGAGGCCCCGCCCACAGGGCTTAGGACCCAATCGTAACGCTCGAATCCCTCCAAGAACCGACCTCCCATTGGACAATCAGCCTGCGTTCGTGTGGCGAAGAGGCGCGCTGTCAGAATGCACTGCTACCTGTGGAAAAGGTCAGAGAATTATCAAAAATACTACAATCAGCATATTAAAAATGATTTCTGAAGATCATGTGACACTGAAGACTGGAGTAATGATGCTGAAAATTCAGCTTTGATCACAGAAATAAATTACAATTTACAATATACTCATATAGAAAACAGCTATTTTACATTGTAATAATATTTCACAATATTACAGTTTTTACTGTATTTTTGATCAAATAAATGCAGCCTTGGTGAGCTTAAAAGAAAAAATTGGTAACACTTTACTTTATGTATAATGCAAGTCTTTATGTATAATGCATTATAAAGGGTTATTAAAGGGTATAATGCATTATAATTATTCATAATGTGCGCTGTAATACATTATATCTTGTCGTAAATAATTATAACAGAATTTAAAATGCATAGAGTAACAATGAATTGATAATTGTTATAATGTATTAACTGTTGTTACAATTATTCATGTACAGTGCATTATAAGGTGCATTACAAGGCATAATTAATGCATTAAAACTACTTTTATAATGCATTATACATAAAGGCTTTAAGTAAAATGTTTACCAAATAATCTTACTGACTACATATTCTATTTTGTGAATGACGGCTCTCTTTAGTACATTGTAAATCCATGGATCTGTGCTTTAGATTTCACAGCAGTTGACAGCACACATTACTGCTTTGAGAGGCTCTTCTTTAAACCTGCGATCCAGAGTGGACGTGGTGGATTAATGCTGTGTTTATTTGTAATAGGAGAGCTGGAAACACTCAGAGAACATGAACCCATTGCCTACTGACATGAAGAAAGCCAAGCGCTGTGGAACAGGGCGTACATGTGCCAAACTGTTAGGGAGTTTCTCTGTAGGGCTGTGTTTGTTTTTGAGGGGTTTCTCAGCCGCTCACCACTGGTTTTGATTAATCTGATTTGCCGAGTGTGAATTTGTTCTCTGCCGCCTCCTTCTGGTGTGTTTAAAGAGCTGCAGACTGACACTGTGCTCTTATGTTAGTGGTGTTTTCTCAGGCTAGCATCACCATTACTATTGCTCAGATTTAGAGTTAATGATTTAAACAAACCCCTAAACTTATAGTTCATCAAAATATTTATAAATTGTGCTCACTCTCAGGCCATCCAAGTTTGTTTCTTCATCAGATTCTGAGAAACGTGTCACTGCATCAGTGTCTCATCAATGGATGCTCTGCAGTGAATGGGTGCCGTCAGAATGAGAGTCCAAACAGCTGATAAAAACATCACAATAATCCACACCACTCCAGTCCATCAGTTAACATCTGGAGAAGACAAAAGAAACAAATCCATCAAGACGTTTTTAACTACAGATGCATCCATAATCCATAATAACACTTCCCTCAGTGAAAAAGTCCATCTCCTGTTGTCTCTCACATCAAAATATGTTTTGGCCTATAAACAGTGCTTGATAAAACACATTAATGATGGATTTGTTTCTTACAAACACGCAGCTTTTTGCTTCACAAGACATTAACTGATGGACTGGAGTGGTGTGGATTATTGTGATGTTTTTATCAGCTGTTTGGACTCTCATTCTGACGGCACCCATTCACTGCAGAGCATCCA
>CM049850.1:7113411-7235911 GCA_027422415.1 Schizothorax lantsangensis | reverse complement strand
GTTGGCACTGGTCACTCATGCCAAATTTACACTGCAAAGGTGGCAATTATGCACCGTTACACTGAATTTTAAGCAGGCACAGAGCAGCCTTACCTCAGCTGTGTAAAGACACCTTCTGTCTCTGGACTCTCTCTGTTGAACAGTGTAACGCAGCGTGTGGAAACGGCACCCAGCGCAGGGACGTCATCTGCGTGAAGAAGACAGGAAGTGACTTCACCGTGAGCGCCGCCAGCGAGTGCTCACACCTGGAGAAACCGTCTCCAGTGCAGCCGTGTGAACTGCAGCCCTGCAAACCGCAGTGGTTCACCACCGAGTGGAGCACGGTGAGGACCACTTCATCTCTCCATCCATCTGTCCTCCCTTCTTCTGCTGTCACTGACTTCCCCTCTGTGTCTGTCCAGTGCTCTCGGTCCTGCGGTGAAGGGATGCAGACGCGGGAGGTGCGGTGTCTCACTGCAGACAAACAGCACAACGCAGCCTGCGATCTGGACTCCAAACCTGTGCATGAGCGCTCCTGCAACACCATACCCTGCAGTCCCTTCGAAGGTGTGTGTGAGAGTGTTTTTGCATTCTGTATGATGATTCAGATTATAATCCCTCTCTCTCTTTATAGATGAGAACTGTAAAGACAGACGACATAACTGTGTAATGGTGGTCCAGGCTCGACTTTGCGTTTACTCCTACTATAAGACCGCCTGCTGTGCGTCCTGCACCCAGAGTGCCCAGCGGGCCAAAAGACATTAACCCTGCACAAGTCACAGAGACGTCAGGTTCAGAGATTCACCACCAGAGCCAAAACTCAGCCAATCATAGTTCTATCAGGGGAAACAGCCAATCAGAGGCCTATTCAGGTTCAAAAGGAATTTCAGGAGAGAATTCCAACTTGAACTGAGCTGAGATCAGGATCCCTTTAAAGAGAAAGTTTTAAAATGTTACCGCATATGGGCTCATAGGCTCAAATGATTGACAGTAGCTCTTTCCCCATTGATGACGAGTGTTTAGTACACTATACTGTCAAATACTCAACCATTCCTTAAATCATCTTTAAACAAATGAACTGAAGTCGCTGGTCCACATTCTGGACACGTGTATGAAGATATTGCCAAGTGGGAACAATTCTAGAAGTTGCCTTTGTGCTTTTGTCACACATGAAGTGTTTCATAACGGTTTACTTTAATTGCAGGTGGATACAGAATCTGGTATTTGAACTAATATTCTGCCTCATTTATTTGGTTTATTTGTGCGACCGAAGTATGATAAAACATGCAGATAAAACATTAATTAATGTGTGTCCTTCACTCCTAAGTATGTTGCATTAGCACTAAAAACATACTGTTTTTGCTAGTAAGTAAAAAAGCTAAAGCAAATCATGAAGATGCATCATAATTACATACTTATTGCATAACACTTCTGAGCAGCGATACATTTTTACATAAACATTGATTGTCCCCTCAAAAACAGTGCCTTTGGCCTTGTCTCAGTCCTCTAAATGGTCCTTAAGATATCAGTACTTCAGCAAGGACATACATATTCCAGCATAAGTGCTCATGACTCTAAAAATAGCACACTTAGTGCTGGCAGTCAGTCCTACAGATCATATTTGAGTGCAGTGAAATCTGGAAATCTACAATGAATCTAGTTCATCATTAAGATATAAAGAGAAGAGGAGCATCATGATCAGCTCTCTTTATTTGATTCAGTCTTTATTACTTTAGGTCGGTTTTGTCTGAATGTATATCAGTCCTTTTAGTGTTTCATGTTTTTGTCATTTTTTGTGTAACATGTTTTTGTTTGTGTTTTTGGGCTTTATTGTTATTTCTGGCTGTTTTTATTGGTTCCCACATTGTAAATTAAAGCAATAGTTCACCCAAAAATGAAAATGTGCTCACCCTCAGGCCATCCGATATGTAGATGAGTTTTGTAGTAATGTGTCACTGCATCAGTGTCTCAGCAATGGATGCTCTGCAGTGAATGGGTGCCGTCAGAATGAGAGTCCAAACAGCTAATAAAAACATCACAAGTAATCCACACCACTCCAGTCCATCAGTTAATGTCTTGTCCATTATTTCAGATGTTTTAAGTCTTAAGCATATTTCTCTCCTGGTTCAGATGAGATGATTTTTTTCACTAGAGGAAGCATTATTATGGATTATAGACTTGTATTTTAGTCGGAAGCAATGGTTTGAAGTTAAAATGGCATAATTCACAAGACATTAACTGATGGACTGGAGTGGTGTGGATTATTGTGATGTTTTTATCAGCTGTTTGGACTCTCATTCTGACGGCACCCATTCACTGCAGAGCATCCATTGCTGAGAAAGTGATGCTACATTTCTCCAAATCTGATGAAGAAACAAACTCATCCACATCTTGGATGGCCTGAGGGTGAAGACATTTTCAGATAATTTTTATTTTTGGATGAACTATTTCTTTAAAATATGGCCATTACAGAATCAAAGCCACAATTGCATTAACGGTTTTAAGACATTATTGTAAACCACAGAGCAGTTTGGTTGTGCATTTCGTATTGTGTAATATAACGCCTAAAGGGTTGCTGTGGATATATGCACAGGCAGAATGCATTTAGAGCAGCATTATTTGTGTGGATTTTTAATTGCATTCGTATTAAATATGCAAACAGTATAGTGATTTCAGCCAAAGTCAGGTACAATGCAAGACCATTGCCCTGGATAAAACTGAGGTTAAAATACTCTCTAGTGTTAGAACATGTGAGCTTTCTGTTACTAGTCCATATATAACCACTAGGCGATCACAATCTCTTATGCAATGAGCAGTATGTCAATGAGCAACTGAATATATAAATGAGTAATAACAGAGATGGGATGGATTTTTGTCACAGTAACTTGACTCCAGGCAAAAAAATTACATTTTAGTATATAAATACAGTCAGGTGTGAGTGTGTGTGTGAGTGTGTGTGCGTGCGTGCGTGCGTGCGTGTGTGTGTGTGTGTGTGTGTGTGTGTGTGTGTGTGCGTGTGTGTGCGTGCGTGTGAGTGTGTGTGTGCGTGTGTGTGTGTGTGTGTGTGTGTGAGAGTGTGTGTGTGCGTGTGTGTGTGTGTGTGTGTGTGTGTGTGTGTGTGTGTGTGTGTGTGTGTGTGTGTGTGTCATGTCTGAGAGTTTATGTATATTATGTATATTAACACATACCTTTAGACAGGTAGCAGATACTCTTTAGAAGAATAAGAAGATGCTTTTATATATAAAACAGGAAACATAGCTATTTATCTATGATAAAATACATATAATTTATTTTTTTTCTTATATGGATCAGTTACTGTCTTTGAAAAATTCAAGATCAACTTGTTGCTATACATATATGTTGCTTTGTTGTGGAATAAACAGTGTGTGCAGATTTTACAACAATTATTATTCATAATAAACAAACCTAAAATCATACTTTGTATTGTCATCTATGCAGAAGTTTCAGTGCTGTGATGATTCCATATCATTAACTAGGCCTAAATGTTAATATAAACATTTTTTAATTACATAAGGTTAACGATAATCGCACAAGTCAAGTTACTCCTGATGGGATAAAAAAATTCTAGCATTATTTATTTGCAAATGACATTTGAAATGCAGTGACAATCACAAATAATTTTTGTGACCACTGTATGTGAATACAACTTTAATATTTAGCTAAACTAACACTAATGTAAATGAATGATATTATCGAAAGTTCTTATCACTTATTGAGCGCGAGACTAATCTTTTCAATCATTTCTATCATCTCTATATTACTCGATAGCAATGCTCAATCTCTCCAGCAGAGGACAGTGTGCTAGCGCGCGCTCTGCTCGTTCACTTGAGCAATGACAACTGTGTTCTAATCATCTGTAATCAAGGTAGATCTTTACCTAAGAACACCGGCCTGAGATGATACAGCAGGTCATGTGCTCGTACATAATGTGCGACCTCAGAAGAGAAGAGGAGGGGTCGGGATCTGGTGTAACTGGAGGCAGATGGTGACCTTTTCTCAGTAAATCACTCTGAAACCTGTCACATCCCAGCAGGAGCATTTGGGTCAAGGGGCTCCGAGTGAGAGCGCAAAGGGTTCAAATACCCCACCGTTTCGACTGCAACAACACACTCATCGTTACATTTGTTATTAATAATATAATATAATATATATATATGTTCATTATCTTTCTTAGGCTGTCAAATTGCATACGGTTCTAATACATAATTAAATGTATATTTTAAAGTTGCGTGCTTATCTGTTTTACAAAGGCTTTTTCATCCATCTAGATAGCCGGAGCAGTCTGTTTTATAAATCCTCTTCTAACATTAAAGTGCGTTATGATGAGCTGCCTGGATACATTAGTTAGTGACGCGTGATGTTCTAGAAATGACAGAAGTTGTGAGGCGCGCGTAACTTCAGCACCACGGACAGAGCTCAGCGCGAGAACAAGAGGAGCTTCAGGGACTGTCAACCAATTACAGCATCTCATCCAAAACACAAACTAACGCTTTACACCATCACAGGTGTGCGAGACTAAAGGGGTAGCTCATGCATAACGAGAATTTCGAGGGGTGAGAACCAGAAAGGCGTAAGTGACATTTTTGGTGAAATGGAGATATCAAATGAAAGCTCTTAATGAGCTCTTTACTGGCAAAAGTACTGCCATCCATGAGTGTACAATTTTTTTTATTATAAACAATTGAAATCAGTACACAAAGTCAGATCAAACTATGGTATTTTTTTGTTTTGGTTCTCCTGTAAAGTTGGTGAAATGTCACTTACACCTTTCTGGTTCTCACCCCTGGATTTGCTGTTTATTTGTACTCACCCTCAGCCATCCAAGATGTAGTTGACTTTTTTCTTCAGTAGAACAGTAAAGATCTTTAGCTGAAATTGTGGCCGTTGTTGATTCATAAAATGCATAAAATGTGTTCTGTCGATTTGTGCTACACTGTCAGAATTAGCTATCTCGCATTAAAACAGTAGGTAGTACAATTCCACAACGAAAAATGCAGATTATGGTTTATTAATGCCTACAACCATCCCATCCCTAAATCTACCCTTACAGTAATGCAAATACAGTGTTGTTCAGCTTGAGAAAAATGATGCAACATTGATGTGTGCATGCACAGTAAGTCCTGGTAGATTAATCTGACCGGTAGCATAAAATGTCAGGACACCGGCAGTTGATAGTCAAAGAGCATATACAAGCAATGCAAAATGAATAATACCCGTGGCTCCTGACCATATATTGAGGTCTAATGAAGTGAAACAATCAGTCTGTGCAAGAAACTCCAGACTGCGAACATTTTTTCTGCCGGTGCACTGGCGCGACCACTGCATATTTCAACTAAAACATGAAATAAACAAGAAATGAACATGAAATATTATTAGTAACTGCACTTATTAATGCAAAACAATAGTAATTTTATGATTAAATTATCTATATTTTTAATACTCCCACACCACCCCCCAGCGCTACCAACCAAATCTGCTCCTGGTGCCACCATCTGCAGAACTTAGTGGCGCTTGTGCCACCTGATGTTAATATTTAATTTATTTGTTTAGCTGTATTTTGAACTGGACACATAATGTGTTTGCATCTACGAATGAGTTCTTGTGATGAGTAATGTCATATCCTGAAATTAATAAATACTGCACATTGTAATTTCTATGAGTTAAGTCTATTTATTATCAAATCATTTGTCAGTAGGCTAATACATTGCTGGCTGATTTAAGGTGTGCACCTACATTTTTTCTTGTGCTTCTAAAAATGTTCAGTCAGGGGCTACAGTGCTCCTAGTAAAAATAGTTAGTCTGGACTGAAGATTATTTACACCATTATTACCTAATTCAGAGCCTCAGGCAAACGGACAAATACGATTCTTTTCTGTGAACTGGTTCAAATAAGTGATCCACCAGTTTGTTTACGTAATGACGCAAATAATCGTAATGTTATGAAGCGACGAGAATACTTTTTGTACAGAAATAAATCTAAAATAATGACTTTATTCAACAATTAGGCAACGTAACGTCTCCTCTGTACGCAAAATGCGTATACTCTTCTGTGTCAGCCTCGACACAGGGATGTGTCTTATACATCGATTTACGCTCTGATTTGAACGCAAACAGTGCATCCTTGTGTCCCAGCTGACACAGAAGAGTGTTTTGCGTACAGAGGAGACGTTACGGTGCCTAATTGTTGAATAAAATCATTATTTTAGATTTATTTCCGTACAAAAAGTATTCTCGTTGCTTCATAACATTACGATTGAACCACTGATGGCAGATGGAGTATTCTGGCGATGTCTTTCATACTTTTATGGACCTTGACAGTGTAATTTACTTGGCAGTCAATGGGACAGTCACAAGCCTCCCAGTTTTCATCCAAAATATCTTAAATTGTGTTCCGAAGACTAACGAAGCTTTTACGGGTTTGGAACGACATGGGGGTAAGTGATAAATGACAAAATTTTCATTTTGAGGTGGAGTATCCCTTTAACACACCCAATAATGACGTGAAATGTCAGCCTGATAAATGTGGATGTTTTACATGTCTAAAGCATATAAAGTGAATAACTAGTCTCCATCAGCTCACGTTTTACATAAACAATGAGAAACCATAAACACATTAATTTGGCCCTTCTTTCACGTGCTCAGTTCACACATGCACAGATCAGCAGCTCATCACTCTTCAGTCCGAGTTGTTTCTTCAGTTCAGTGACTGTTGCACTGGAGCACTGAATCAGTTCATTCATCACAGGATCAGACACGTTACTATTTCGGCTCATTTCCAATCGGAGTGACCGTCAGGCATCTGAAAGTGAGTTTTGATTGAGTAACTTGTAGATCTGTGCTGCTCGAGCCGTGATCTGTGTCAGACGATCAGTCTGATTTGGTGAACTCGTGCATCTAATTCACTCAAAAGAACCGGTTCAAAAGAATAATTCATTCGTGAACCGGACATCACTCCGGATCTTTACCTGAGGCTCTGGATTACAGGTCATGAATGATGTTTAGTTTCTTGCACAAACTGAACATTTTGCTTCATAAGACTCAATATATCGTCAGGAGCCATGTGTATAATTTTTTTTCTTGCATGTATATGATTATTATTTTTTTTACTCTCAAAGTGACGGTAGCCATTGACTTGCATTTTATGATTCACAAAAGACCACAGTTTCAGCCAAAAATCATCTTTACTGTTCTACTGAAGAAGAAGGTCACCTACATCTTGGATGGCCTGAGAATGAGTAAATTACCAGCACATTTTCATTTTGGGGTGAACTATCATTTTAAGAGGCTTGAGCTTCCTCAAAATGATTTAAAACAAAAGGGCTCTGAAAAGTAAGAATTTTTCTAGTATAGCATACTATTAGTATGTTACAATGAACCATAACAGCTTGAAGTCGTTCAGAGTGTGCTGCTGAGGAGGATCTGTAACAACACCTGCTCTCTGTATACTGCACTGAGAAAACATGCATGACTTATAGCTTATCTTTCCTAATGATGTTGATTGAAATGCGAGTGTGTGTTGTAAATTGCAGACGGTCCCTGCCCGTTACATCACGAGCCTGACGAGCGCTCGTGAGAGGGAGACACCGGCGTGACGTCACACAGAGACGCGTTCATGGCAAACGAGAGCGAACACATAGTACCCCGCGCTGAATGAGATGCGAGGAATAACACATGTGTGGTGACAGAACACTTCGAGTGCATTGTTTTATAGCTTAACTTACAACGCAATTTACATCGATAACAGGAGATATACCAGAGAGACTCGGTTGACAGTGAGTGGAGATTGTGATAATAAAGACATCCCTGTAGGTGAGCTGTTTTCAGTATTCATCAGTGTGTGTGATCCGTTAACGGAGACAGACAAAGAGCTCCAGAGACAAAGCATGCGCTCGTTCATACTATATGCGTGTGTTTATTTATATTGATCTGCGTTATTAAACATCTGCCATCATGCTGGAAATCATAGCCGTCTTTGTTCTGTTGAGCGTGCACAGATGCCATATTGTTTTAGTGGCTATTTATGATTTGTATAATTGCTGGCAAACGCAAGAGCTTTTTATCGTAGGCTATTGTTTCTCGTTATTGTTCAGAATTCAGAGCTGTAATGCATCATTTGTGCTTTTTTGTTAATTTAATTATTTATGAAATAGTCAGTTGACGTACAGTTTGTATGCTTCTGTTTTAATACAGGGAGAGCCATAGTAAAGAAAGATGCACTGTTTTGTAACCTAATTGTTTTTATTTAAGTCAGATATGAATCAATATAGGTCACACCAATGAGGTCATTTTAAAGGGTCAGATTTTTGGGGTACAGTACTTACTTTTTACAGTATCAGTATTGGTAACTCTTTACAATATCGTTACAATAATAAACTAACAATGAGCAATACCCAGCATTTATTAATCTTGCTTAATGTTCATTTTTACATATCCATATTAACAATATAAACAAACAGTGTATTTTATAAATTAGTAATAACCAGGATGGCTGCATAAATAAAAAGTATTGTGGTTACACTTTATTTTAAGGTGTCCTTGTTATAGTGTAATTATACATTTAACTGCATGTACTTACTATGGTTATGATTAGGGTTACATGCATATAATTATGCATCATTTTTTGTTATTATAATATGTAAAAGGACACCTTAAAATAAAGTGTTACCAGTATTGTTTATTGTCAGTTCATGATAACTAATGCATTAATATTAACATAGAATAACACTTCACAATAAGGTTTTATATCACGTAAATGTCTCAGAAATGATGCATCAATTGAAGATCCATTCATCCGTTCATTCATTGTTTTGATCACACCCCTCCTCCGCAGACACCATCCACACCTCCATCCTCTCTCTCCTGCTCACTCTCCGCACGCTCATCTCGCCTCTGACTTACTCCAAACATCGACCCAATGAAGGAGCCCGACGCCATCAAACTCTTCATCGGGCAGATCCCACGCGATCTGGAAGAAAAGGACCTTAAGCCCATCTTTGAGCAGTTCGGCAAGATCTACGAGCTGACTGTGATCAAGGACAAGTACACAGGCGCGCACAAAGGTAAGGAGACGCATGAGGAGGGGATGGGGCTGAGCGTTTCTCAGTCACGACTCGCATGTGTAGAGTGCATTTGAATAAACAGTGTGATGTAACCCTTTCTTTACAGTGGTGTTCAGATGCTCATGCTACACTCTGAATGTGATTTATATAGCTTCTGACGTGTTTATCACCCACATACAGGGGCATCATGCAATGCATTTTCTTTTAGTATATTTAGTGCATTGTTATTTTAGAGCTTATATGTGTGTATATGAGTGATGTTTTTGTCATGGGCTGGGTGGGTGTGATGTAGGCTAGAGGACAGTAGCAGCAGCACAAGCACAAGCGTGACGGTGCACAGCATGAGTTCTGGGTTACTATAAAAAGGGACAGTATGGTGTATATACCAGGAAAGCTCTCTCACGTCTCTCTGTTGTCGTCTTCATGAACTACTCTTGCTTTCTGTGCCCTGTGGTTGAGTATTAGGTTTCCACTCTGTGGTTTAACTCTGTTCTGGGTGTTTGCTTACGCTCGTGTCGTCCAGGGCTGAATGAACCCTGTCCAGGGGCTTGACCGGGATTTAATCATGTGGATTTCTTAGTGGTTTATGGTCATTGAGGTGATTAAAGAAGAAAGACCTTAAGGGAATAGTTCACCCATGCATTATATACTACTCACCCTCAAATGTGACCCTGGAGCACAAAACCAGTCTTAAGTCGCTGGGGTATATTTGTAGCAATAGCCAAAAATACACTGTATGGGTCAAAATTATAGATTTTTCTTTTATGCCAAAAATCATTAGGACATTAAGATCATGTTCCATGAAGATATTTTGTAAATTTCCTACTGTAAATATATCAACTTAATTTTTGATTAGTAATATGCAACTTTAAAGGCAATTTTCTCAATATTTTGATTTTTGCACCCTCAGATTCCAGATTTTCAAATAGTTGTATATCGGCCAAATATTGTCCAATCCTAACAAACCATACATCAATGGAAAGATTATTTATTCAGCTTTTTTTTGTATAAATCTCAATTTTGCAAAATTGACCCTTATGACTGGTTTTGTGGTCCAGGTTCACAAATGCATATTAATTTATTTCCTTTGTGGAACACAAAAGGTGAATTTTTGAAGAAAATGTAATATTTTGAAGAAAATACACAGTCCACATCTTTTCCGATTAAGGCCAGTCAAGCTCCAGGAAGTGGTCACCATCATGACTCATGCACTATAGTCCTCTGAAATCATATGATGAGTAAGTAGTTACTCACTGAAAATCTTTGAGGCAGCTTTCAAATCATGTTTGCTGGCATCTTAATGCATGGTTTTTCCTTCTGGAGCATCAGTGAGCGTTTGAACCTTCTGTAATACATTTACATTTACATTTACATTTAATCATTTAGCAGGCGCTTTTATCCAAAGCGACTTACAAATGAGGAGAACAACAGAAGCAATCATACCAACGAGAGAGCAACAGTATATAAGTGCTGTGACAAGTCTCAGTTAGTCAAGCACAGTACACGTAGCTAGTTTTTTTTTTTTTTTAAATAGAATAGAATAGTTAAGTATGAGTCCCTCAGTTGTCCTCAGTGTGAAAAGATGCATCTCAAAATCATACAGTCATTGTTGGAAAGGGTTCAAATACACAAAAATGCTGGAAAACCAAAGAATTTGTGGAAGCTGAAGGACTTTTCTGAAGAACAGCAGATAGTTTAACTGATCAGGGCTGCGTTTCCCAAAAGCATCGTAAACTTAAGTTGATCGTAAAAACAATCGCACAAATAATCTTAGACTTGCGAACCGTATCCCAAAACCAACCTGGTCTCACAGAATTCTGTGTAATGACCACAGACCCTTAACTCCGAATCTGTGGTGGCATCATGGAATCGCCGAAAATTCCGTGATTGGCTCACAGAAGTGATACCAATGTAAGTGTCACCAACGCGATACTGGGAATGTTATCGTCATAATTAAATTATACATTGGGTATCAACATTGCCATTATTGCATATATGTTGGGGTGTGATTCTTCAATGTAAACAGCCACAACAGTTTTATTTATATTACATTACACATTTATGAGCACGTAACCCAACCCCTGCCCCTAAACCTACCATTTGTCAATAAAACAGAAGATTTACCAGACAGACACAGCTACCGTCATAATTTATTCAAAAAATATTAATGTTCCAAGTCTTCCGAGGCAAAATGATTGATTTGTGAGAGGCTGCAGTCTCTGTGCGTAAATTTAAAAAATGCCACCAGAAGAAGCCGCCTTACGTCAGCTTTGGTTGTGAAATGCCATTGGCCCTTGCGTGTCTCGTGATCGATTGCGTCATGCTGTTGTGACAGGCTATTGGCTCTTGTATGTCTTGTGACCGATTGCGTTGCGTCATGCTACAGGACGGGAGTATGTTTTTGAATGAGATGTGAGTGCATTAATGGAGCAGGATCATTTTCAGCGATTAAAACCTTGTGTTTTACTCTCTTCTTCGCATAAAGACTTCGTATGGCTTCAGAAGACTTGGAATGCAACACGACTTAATTGTAATGCTTTTATACTGCTTGTTTATGGTCAGTTTTTGCAATAAATACCTGTGACTGCACTTATCTTTGCCTGTTACGTGTTTTATATTGTTCAGAGGTGGGTAGGTTTAGGGTAGGGGTGGGTTAGGTGCTCCAGTGAAAGTATAAATTTATATACAAATATAACTGCACCGGAGTCACTCTTTTTACGTGGTCCACACACGTCAATTGAGGCAGCGCTGGTGTTGAACCAGTGGATCCGTGCGTGGACCACGGCTGATGCCTGTCACTGACTTGCATTGGTATCACTTCTGTGAGCCCATCACGGAATTTTCGGCGATTCCGTGATGCCACCACAGATTCTGAGTTAAGGGTCTGTGGTCATTACACGGAATTCTGTGAGACCAGGTTGCCCAAAACCATCGTAACTTAAGTAGTACTTGAAAATCTTCATAGATCTACGAGTGCTCTGGAGTAATCGTAAAGCTCTACGTGCATCGTAAGAAGACAGAATTATGAGGTCACCTGCAGGACAATCGGCAGATTACACCTTTAACTTTATTCAAGTGCAATGTGATTATAATCAAAGCTTTTGATTGTACTTTATTGTACACTTTATTACTCATTTTTTGTTTTTGTTTGTTTAAATGAATTTATAAATTAAATAATTAAAAAGGGCAGAAAACAAAACAAAAAAATAGAAATACACATCTAAATTAAATGACTGGGGGAAAAAAAGACTATGAGAAGTAATGTAGGAAATATGCATCAAAGACTGGGAAAAATAGGGATAAACTAAAAAAAATCTGTCAATGACTTGCTGATGTGCACGAAAACCAGCCATGTATTGGACCCGGAAATAACGTCTCTACAGATATTTTATACTAAAATATATATTAGCTTATGTATAGTAGATTAATATTATACTTATAACTATTATATAATATTATATCCGAGCTGTCTGGAACGCAGCATTAGGTTAACATTTCAATAAACGAGCGTGTACTACAATTACGAGCCATTCTATAAATTGACATTTCAGCACTTGACCAACGGATCGCGACTCCTAAGTAGCACTTAAAGCAGGGCTACATGCGATTGTGTTAAGTGCAGTTTTGGGAAACGCACGTGAAACAATAATGAACATTCTCTTAAGCGCTAAGATCAATCGTTATTGAGAAACACAGCCCAGGACAAACAAGGGACTTAGGAACAACTATCACAAAACAAAAAAACATGGATCATTCAGGTAACTGTCACAGAATGGCCCGTATCTTCCGTCACTGATCACTTTCACCTGCACCTGATTTACTCATCATGCACACCTGCTCCTCATCATCACAGCTCATCACCCCTGCTCTACTTAAGCACACTCCTCACTCCAGTCATGGTCTGATCTTAAAGTCACTAAGCTGCCAAGACATAGAGATTTGTGGAAGCTACAAGGACCGCTACGCTACTGAATCATCTGCCTGAGTATACTTACCTGAATACCTTACCTGCTATTACTTACCTCCTGTTTGCCTCTCACTTCCAGTTACCTGGAAAGCTGTGGACACTAGAGACCTTCGGGCTCTTCGGGATCTCTGTCTGCAGCGCACCTGCCAAAGACACAGAAGCTCAGTCAGAATCCCAGCACACTCTCCACTAGACGTTCAAGAAGGACCACTCACCGCACTTGAAGAAGTTCACCACTGTTGTTATCTGAGTTTGCTTTTAATAAACACTTACTCTTCAAACACCATCTCTGTGTCAGACAGTTCCGTAACAGAAGATCAGACCAATACCGTAGACGTAAGCGGACCACACCGATATGGAGGAGGCGGCTTCATTTATTAATAGGGCTTACGCAATCCACGACCCGCTGGACTTTGTGCAAGAGTTCGTGCCATTCGCCCTCTCCAGCTCGCTAGAGGATCGAGCCCTCAAGATCTTGTTCCGGCTCGGGATCACAGCCCATCACCCCTTGAAGCTCCCAGACACTTCCAGCCTCACCTGGCAGGAGACTGTCTTCAAGTTTCTGGACAGTCTCCGATCCCGAGTCGGAGTTCCGCCCGAAGCGGCGATGATGCTGCCTGCGACTATGAGGGTTTCGCCGGCCGCGGTAAAGTATGGGCTACCGCCCGCGTTTAAGCAGGAGCTAATGGATGAGGCTATCCCCTGCTGGTTCCGTCCAGCTCTCCTGAGCCCCTGCTGGTTCCGTCCAGCTGGTTCCGTCCAGCTCTCCTGAGCCCCTGCTGGTTCCGTCCAGCTCTCCTGAGCCCCTGCTGGTTCCGTCCAGCTCTCCTGAGCCCCTGCTGGTTCCGTCCAGCTCTCCCGAGCTCTCCCAAGTGGCTGCTCCACGCCAGTGCCCTCCAGTGGCTGCTCCACGCCAGTGCCCTCCAGTGGCTGCTCCACGCCAGTGCCCTCCAGTGGCTGCTCCACGCCAGTGCCCTCCAGTGGCTGCTCCACGCCAGAGCCCTCCAGTGGCTGCTCCACGCCAGAGCCCTCCAGTGGCTGCTCCACGCCAGAGCCCTCCAGTGGCTGCTCCACGCCAGAGCCCTCCAGTGGCTGCTCCACGCCAGAGCCCTCCAGTGGCTGCTCCACGCCAGTGCCCTCCAGTGGCAGCTCCACGCCAGTGCCCTCCAGTGGCAGCTCCACGCCAGTGCCCTCCAGTGGCAGCTCCACGCCAGTGCCCTCCAGTGGCAGCTCCACGCCAGTGCCCTCCAGTGGCAGCTCCACGCATGTGCCCTCCAGTGGCTGCTCCACGCAAGAGGCGTCCTGAAGTCCCGCTGGTTCCGCCCAGCCGTCCTGAAGTCCCGCTGGTTCCGCCCAGCCGTCCTGAAGTCCCGCTGGTTCCGCCCAGCCGTCCTGAATTCCCGCTGGTTCCGTCCAGCCGTCCTGAATCCGCGCTGCAAGAGCGCCCCCTAGTGCCTGCGCCCCCTAGGGCCTGCGCCTCCAGGGCGCCCCCTAGGGCCTGCGCCTCCAGGGCGCCCCCTAGGGCCTGCGCCTCCAGAGCGCCCCCTAGGGCCTGCGCCTCCAGAGCGCCCCCTAGTGCCTGCTCCACCAGAGCCTCCTCAAGAGCCCGCTCCTCCAGCATGCCCACCAGAGTGCTTCCCCAAGAAAATTTTTTTGGGGGGGCTATATATCCTCAGCCTGGGTGGCCGGGCCCAGAGCCAAGGCCACGGAGATCCCTGACCCACCATGGCCGCCCAAAAGAGATAGGCCATGGTCTCCCGAGCCTCCAGATCCGCCATGGCCTCCCGAAGCCCCGGATCCGCCATGGCCTCCCGAAGCCCCAGATCCGCCATGGCCTCCCGAAGCCCCGGATCCGCCATGGCCTCCCGAAGCCCCGGATCCGCCATGGCCTCCCGATTCTCCTGCTCCGCCATGGCCTCCCGAGTCCCCGGATCCGCCAGGGCTTCCTGAATCTCTGGTTCCACCCTGGATGCCTTCCCTGTATCCATGTCCTCCACCGACATCCAGGGCGCCCACCCCCCCTCCCAGGTTTTGTTATTACGTCGCGGGACGCGCCGTCCGGGAGGGGGAGGTACTGTCACAGAATGGCCTGCATCTTCCGTCACTGATCACTTTCACCTGCACCTGATTTACTCATCATGCACACCTGCTCCTCATCATCACAGCTCATCACCCCTGCTCTACTTAAGCACACTCCTCACTCCAGTCATGGTCTGATCTTAAAGTCACTAAGCTGCCAAGACAGAGATTTGTGGAAGCTACAAGGACCGCTACGCTACTGAATCATCTGCCTGAGTATACTTGGCTGAATACCTTACCTGCTATTACTTACCTCCTGTTTGCCTCTCACTTCCAGTTACCTGGAAAGCTGTGGACACTAGAGACCTTCGGGCTCTTTGGGATCTCTGTCTGCAGCGCACCTGCCAAAGACACAGAAGCTCAGTCAGAATCCCAGCACACTCTCCTCTAGACGTTCAAGAAGGACCACTCACCGCACTTGAAGAAGTTCACCACTGTTGTTATCTGAGTTTGCTTTTAATAAACACTTACTCTTCAAACACCATCTCTGTGTCAGACAGTTCCGTAACAGTAACAACACAGTATTAAGAATCAAGGGGATGTAAAATTTTGAACGGGGTCATTTTTATAAATTCAACTATTTTCTCTTGTGGACTATATGTAGGCTAAACATATTTTATGTAAAATATCTTATTCAGGTCAGTACTAAATAAACAATAACATGCATTCTGTATGATCCCTCTTACAACCCGAATTCCAGAAATGTTGGGACTTTTTTCAATTTGAATAAAATGAGAAATAAAAGACTTTCAATCATATGAGGCAATATTTTATTCACAATAGAACATAGAGAACATAACAAATGTTTAAACTGAGAAATTTAACACTTTTATCCACTAAATGAGCTCATTTCAAATTTGATGCCTACTACAGGTCTCAAAAAAGTTGGCACGGGGGCAACAAAGGGCTGAAAAAGCAAGGAATTTTGAAAAGATTCAGCTGGGAGAACATCTAGCAACTAATTAAGTTAATTGACATCAGGTCTGTAAGATAAAAGAGATGTCTTTGAGAGGCAGAGTCTCTCGGAAGTAAAGATGGGCAGAGGCTCTCCAATCGGTGAAAGAGTGCATAAAAAGATTGTGGAGTACTTTAAAAACAACGCTCCACGACGTCAAATTGCAAAGGCTTTGCAAATCTCATCATCTACAGTGCATAACATCATCAAAAGATTCAGAGAAACTGGAGAAATCTCTGTGTGTAAGGGACAAGGCCGAAGACCTTTGTTGGATGCCTGTGGTCTTTTGGCCCTCAGACGACACTGCTTCACTCATCGGCATGATTCTGTCATTGACATTACTAAATGGGCCCAGGAATACTTCCAGAAACCACTGTCGGTAAACACAATCCGCCGTGCCATCTGCGGATGCCAACTAAAGCTCTATCATGCAAAACGGAAGCCATATGTGAACATTGTCCAGAAGCGCCGTCGTGTCCTGTGGGCCAAGGCTCATTTAAAATGGACTGTTTCAAAGTGGAAAAGTGTTCTTTGTTGTAAATCACGGACGCTGTGTCCTCCGGGCTAAAGAGGAGGGAGACCTTCCAGCATGTTATCAGCATTCAGTTCAAAAGCCAGCATCTCTGATGGTATGGCGGTGCATAAGTGCATACGGTATGGGCAGCTTGCATGTTTTGGAAGGCACTATGAATGCTGAAAGGTATATAAAGGTTTTAGAGCAACATATGCTCCCCTCCAGATGACATGTATTTCAGCAGGACAATGCAAAACCACATACTGCAGCTATTACAACAGCATGGCTTCATAGTAGAAGAGTCCGGGTGCTGAATTGGCCTGCAGTCCAGATCTTTCACCTATAGAGAACATTTGGCGCATCATTAAATGAAAAATAAATCAAAGACGACCACAAACTCTTCAGCAGCTGGGAACCTATATCAGGCAAGAATGGGATCAAATTCCAACACCAAAACTCCAGAAACTCATAACCTCGATGCCCAGACGTCTTCAAACTGTTCTGAAAAGAAGAGGAGATGCTACACCATGATAAACATGCCCCCGTCCCAACTATTTTGAGACCTGTAGCAGGCATTATAATACATAATACATTTTATATATATATTATCGCTGAAATAACGTTTTTGTTTTTTGTTTAGTTTAAGTTGAACTATTAAAATAACTAAAACTAAAATCTAACATTTAAAAACTATATATGCATATATAAAAAAATTATAAAACACAGCAAAGTTACTAAAACGTTAACACAAATGAAAATGAAAACAGAAAATAGAAACAGAAAACAGAATATAATAAATAAAATCTAGTTCAAAATATTAACAAACACAATGTTAGTATATCAAAGATATTAAAATCACACTGGCTCAAACACACACACTGTTCTGTAGAGGCATTTGTTGCATTGCTTTGTGGTTTGCATGTGCTTTTACACGTAGAGTTTCCAATCACAGAAATGAAGGCATAAGCTGCCGCCTTTGTGTGTGTGTGTGTGTGTGTGTGTGTGTGAGAGAGAGAGAGAGAGAGTGAGAGAGTTCAGGGTGAGCTATCCCAGAAGCCTCACTGGGGAAATGTAATGAGTGTGAAATTACATTTCTGTCATTCACCATGTGTAATCATGCTGCATATATTATATAAGAAGTACAGAAAAAAACTACTTGAAATTGAATTTCAATTTAAAATGTAGGTCATTGCTTATAATGAATTAATATAATTAATAATAATATTTTAATATGATTGATGATGATAATAATTTTGAATGAATGAAAATTATGTCTATTTATATAAATAAAAACTCTGCAAACGTAAACTGTCAATGAATACTAACAATGTGTCTTTCTGTTTTAGGATGTGCCTTTCTGACGTATTGTGCACGAGAGTCAGCCGTTAAAGCACAAAGTGCTCTTCATGAACAGAAAACTCTGCCAGGGGTGAGTCCTTTCTGTGTGTGTGTGTGTGTGTGTGTGTGTGTGGAGGGCATGACAGGGGTCTCACAACATTTTATCCCCTTTCATGTCCTGCCATCTCTCTGTGTGTATAAGTGTGTGTGTGTGTGTGTGTGTCCTGTAAACACATCCAGACTCAGCTCAGAGAGTGTGTGTCCGTCTGGATTACTCCACTGGAGTGACGAGCTGTATGCATCCGTGGAGATTATTTGGATTATTCCCCACACCTTTTCAAGCTGCAGGCTCTCAGAAATGTGCCATCAAAATGTAAACACAGTGCAGAGCAGAGCCGAGAGCGGCTGTTTGTCACAGAGCGGGGCTGAGAGTGATGACAGGGGGATGGAGGGTTGGGGGGGTGCAAATGCAGTAATTAATCCTATTAGCAGCGTGACACCAGGCTGACCTTTAGCTGAAGATCACTCCGACAATCTTCTCTCTCTTCCGCCACTCTGCTTCCTTCTGCTTCTCTGACACTCTTTGAATGGAGAGTTACACCCTTTCTTCTGCTTCTTTCCTCCTGATCTGTTGCAAACTCTGTCTCTGTCCCCCATTTAATGTCTTTTTTGTCCTTTTCCTTTTGTATTTCCACATTTTTGTCTTCATTTCTGTCCTGTTATGTGCTCAAAAGTGATAATGGTCTGATATTTTATCAGATGTTATATTGAAATGCAGGCGATCCCTGGTTGAGGGTGACAGATGGCCCTTTCTGTGCATCACTGAAGCACAAACACTGGTTTAATTTCAGGAAAGACAACAAGACAATGGGCAATAACTGAGGGCAGCCAAAGACAGACATTATACTGCTCACAGCTTTTCCTTTCATTCCCTTCTTTCTTCTGAGGAAGCATTATGTTAGTGATGAGTGTGTTTGTGTTTATGTGTGTGTCGTGGCCTCGCTCTCCTCTGGGAAGAGCTATTATGAGCAGTTCACTCTCTAATGCTTCTGTGTGTGTGTGTGTGTGTGTGTGTTTTCACAACAGGACATTTGTGGGATGTTTGTTTGACTTTGGTCAACAGTAGTGATAATAACACAGCATCTCTCTCTGTATCTCATCACTGCTGCATATGCTCTTTGTGTGCATTTTAGGAGTAAAGTCCTGTTCACACCAAGAACAATAACTATAATAACTAGATAACAATTGATAACTATAACAATAACTATATTAGTGTCCACACCAACAGATAACTGCAACCTGGTCTCTTGACGAAAACGTACCTCTGGGAACTTTTTCGCAAGACGCGAAATACTGCCTGTAACAGTCATGCACTTTTAGTTGCGTTTTCCCCTGTTCCTGATCTCCAATCTTTTGTTCCTTTGACCTAGGTTTCCTGAGTTGCCCTGATTAGTTATTCTGTTCACCTGTGTTCATTCAATTATTTCATTAGTCTCTTTCTTACTTTTGTATAAATTCTCCCCATTTCTGTTCTGTCCTCATCGGTTATTATTTGTTTTAACGTGTTGTGCT
Organism: Schizothorax lantsangensis; assembly: GCA_027422415.1. Taxonomy (NCBI): domain Eukaryota; kingdom Metazoa; phylum Chordata; class Actinopteri; order Cypriniformes; family Cyprinidae; genus Schizothorax; species Schizothorax lantsangensis. The sequence continues at coordinate 7,216,427 of CM049850.1, read as the reverse complement.
ACCCTGCTCCTAGATTCTCCTTTGTGGAATATAATTAAAAGACTGTTCTTGAAGTTTCTCCTTCGTCGTGTGCCTTGTGAGACAGCAACATGTTACACCGCCCAGTAAGTTTTGTGACATATTCGATGTGAAATGTCCGTTGAGTGGTGCTATAACTCTAATGCTCTGTGACGTTTTAAAATAACATACCATCTGCACGACACCTAAACCTACCCGGTAGTATGAACAAAAGCGAATGTGACAAAAAAAACGCAATTGCAAGCATGCCGTTTTAGCTTGTTTTTTGATCTCATCTTTCAGCTCTTTCATCGTGAGTCATGTTTTTGACGGGATTCGTGCCCAAGGATTGGCATCCTAAGTCCAGTTGACCGTTCGCAAAGAGCTTGACTGACAGGCGATCTGACCAATCATAACGCCGAATACACCATCTTGTCCAACAGCTACGGCCGGAAACAAAAATTAAATAAAATTTCCTATTAGGACTGTCAAAATGAATGCGTTAATAACATGTTAACACAAATTGATTTTAACTACACTCATTTTATTAACGTGCGATTAACGCAGCACAAATTTTCTGTTTGACCCGTGGCCTAGTCCGTAGTTGGAGAAATGGAGATGCACAGTGTTGCCAACTTAGCGACTTTGTCGCTAGATTCAGCGACTTTTCAGACCCCCCCTTTTTTTTTTTAAAAAAAGCGCCTCTTTAGGGTTTGCCCAAACCTTATTTCGTTTCTCAGACTCGCCGGTATGGCACACACCTCTCTCTGTGTGTCTGCATTGTTCAGCGAGTGGCGGAGAGGAACAGCGCATTCAGTTAAACAAGATATTATGTTGCTTATCTAATTTTACATGCAAGTATAGCCGAAATCACAGCACAGCTATTGTATTTGATTTCATCAGACGACAGCTCGATTATCAGGATTTTTGTGCAGATTAACATCTTAGAAGGGAGAGCTGGTTATGTAGTCTTAAGGGTTGCGTTTCAGTCAATATTTCATATTCACTCCATTGTCTGACAACAGAAACAGTAAAATATATCAATGAAAACAGAATTTAGCTGCATAAAAATACAGTATGTGGGCACAGAGAGGCAAACAAATGTAATAATAAATAATAAATGTACATTTTGCATGTTCAGAAGAAGTGAGCTGAGCTGTTGAGCAAAAATGTAAACAGGTTTGTGTCAGTAAATTGCTCAGAGCAAAGAAAGAGAAGTAATGGGAACCTGGTATTTCTATATTCATTTTTCATGTGTCTAACAGACATGAACAAGTTCTTTGAAAAACATCTATGACCTTTGAAACATGTCTACTCTTCATGCTTTATGTTGACTGGTTTCACTAATAATAAACATAACAATAAACTTTATTGCATAAAGCATCCATATTTGTTCATGCCCATGTTGATTAGAGTATTAAAAACTTGAAAAGTATTAAATTAAGGTACATTTAGAGCAGATAAAAATGTGCGATTAAGTTGCGATTAATCGTGAGTTAACTCATGACAATCATGCGATAAACAATAGTGCAAAAACAGTATTTATTGTTGTACAGTGTGACAAAAATTATGCTATATTGATGTGCGCATACCCAGTATCCGCAGCTTTATCCCGCCTTAACCACAAGTCAGACAGGAGAATAGATTAACTTCGGTGGACTTAAACTTGAGAAATGTGTTCCGCGGTTGAAATAAAATACTTTCTGATGTTCATTCATGTTCATTTCGTGCTTTACGTAAAGTAAAGTTCCCACAGGTACGTTTACGTCATGTGATCAGGTTGGATACCTGGGATACCAGGTAGGATAACTATAACAATAACTAGGTTCACACCAATGGATGATTTCTATAATGCTAATTATATTAGCGTCCACACCTACAGACAATAACTATAATGATAACTGTATTAGCATCCATATCAATGGACGATAACACTGTTAATTAAAAGCGCTGCAGTTCTGTCATAAATGCTCAAGCTCTTCAAAGTCGGTAGATTCTGATTGGCTGTCAGTGCTTTTATCATTCATCAGCTCGAAAACAAATTGCTCGGAAAGTGATTCCAACGATACTATTACAAATGTGTAGTTATATTTATCGTTGTAAATCTTTGTTGTGAACAGGCCTTAACAGTCACAAATTTAGCTATTTCTGATCATTTAGAAATAGTAGAAAGTTCCTGAATGAATTATGGTGTGTGTGTGTACCTATTTAACTACACTGTAGATTGCATGTTTTCTGTTAGCGCTGATGTTAGGATGTGGGGTTAGTCTATAGAATTGATAACCAGCTGCTTATAAGAACAATAGAAATCTATGGAAGGCCCCCATTGGGATACATAAGTAACTGTGTGTGTGTGCGCACGCGTGTGTGTTTGTGACATATGAGGACACAAATTTGTATAATGACGTGGGTATAACATGGGTATTACAAGGAGAAGGTGATTTATGAGGACATTTCCCCATGTCCCCATATTTCAAAAGCTTATAAATCATACAGAATGAGTTTTTTTGAGAAAGTAAAAATGCAGAAAGTTTCCTGTAAGGGGTAGGTTTAGGTGTAGGGTAGGTGTAGGGCGATAGAAAATACGGTTTGTACAGTATAAAAACCATTACACCTGGAGAGTCCCTACAATTCACCAAAACACACACAAAACGTGTGTGTGTGGGGGGGGGGGTGAAGCATGTTTATGTTTTTATGAAGGCATGTATATCATCAGCTAATTACACCTTGGAAGGGGGGGTGGAGTTGTAAGGCATAAGTCACAAACACATTAGTCTAAATGTAATTAGTGGCCATTAAGCACACTGTGCTTTTCATCTGAATCTACACACACACACACATGCAAACTGCTTTTAGAAAACAACTTGCATGCACTACCCAGCCCTTAGATTCATTTACATTTAAATGATATAGTTATATTCATGGCTTTTACCACTCCCTTCCCAGAGTGACTCAGGCGGTGTCTCTTGGAGTGCAGAGATGAGGAGGCTCATATCAGAGCAGGCAGTGGTCGTTCTGGGACAAACACTGTCTGATAATGGACTGTAATGGATTGTGGGTAGTGAGGGGGTGGAGCAGAGGCTGTGCTGTAACAGCACACAGAAACAGTGACATGAATCCAATGGCAGCAGCTGCTGGAGTCCAGAGTAAAGCCAGGAGGATTTCTAGAGGTCAAACAGGAGTCACGCAGCAGAGTTTGGGATGGGTGTGCAGTGAATTCTGATGCAGTGAGTAGCATAGAGATATACAGTAAAGAAGTCCTAACTAGAGCTTGGAATAAAATGACAGACCTTTAGCATAGCATACAATCTAGCCTGTTCATTTAGTGCACTTAGAACAATTGAGTATACAATCAAAAACGTTGACATGCTGCTTAGTAGGGCTGCAATAATTAATCGATAAAATCGATAATAATCAATAATTAAAATCATTGACAATGAATATCATTATCGATTAGTTGCGTCTGCCCACCGTGCATGGAAAACTTCTGCCAGTCACATCAAATTAAACCACTGAATAACTAATTTCTACGGACGAAATGAATCTACATGAATCTAATAGTGGAAGAAACAGAGTGAGCTGCTTCAGGAAAGGTGTATGATCCAAGCTGCCCAAAACATGCCAATGCTTTATTCTAAACTTCAAGCTAATGCATTAGTGTAACATGGCGCTTCAAACAGACTGAACACAGTAGAGAGGGAAAATAATTAATATGCAGTGCAAAAATATTAATTTTTTATTTAAATATCTGTTATTGGATGTTAAATTTAGGTTTAAAAGTCAACATGTAATTCAAGCATTTTATGATAGTAACTGTAAAGGGATAACAGTGTATAATTGAATATAAATTTAAGACGTTCCTTACATTTACAGAATAAAGAAATGACAGTAACAGGTTAATGTATTCAGAGTGATACAACTCATCTGTTAACACTGAGTTATTTTTTTTCTTTATCATCTCCATTTTTAGTGTAGGGGTTTAAACTGCTTCGTCCATTTGTCTATTTAAACTCTCTATTTAAACTGTGCTTTATAACTCTTTTGCACATCATGTATAGCATATGTTCACCATACAGTATGTTTATAGCATTCAGTTGGCACGTCTGTTTGAAGGACAGCATTGGGCAGCATGTGGAATAGTGTATTTTGTCAATAAAATAAGAAAGACTTTTATCTGATTAATCGATTAATTATCAAAATAGTTATCAAAATATTCGTTAGTTGGAGCCCTAATGCTTTCATGCTGCAAGATGCTGAAAAACTGAAAGATGTGATACATAGCCAAAGGTTTACATAGACTAATAATTAATCAGCATAGCATGCAATTAATTAAATTAAAGATAGATGCATACAGACTGTACATATACAACTGCTCAAAAGTTTGGGGTCAGTAAGATTTTTGAAAGAAATTAATACTTTTATTCATCAAGGATGCATTAAACTGATCAAAAGGGACAGTAAAGACATTCATAATGTTACAAAAGATTTCTATTTCAAGTAAATGCTGTTCTTTTGAACTTTCTATTCATCAAATAATCCTGAAAAATAAAACGTGTCACAGTTTCCACAACAATATGAAGCAGCACAACTGTTTTCATCATTGATAATAATCAGAAATGTTTTTTAATGTTCAGCGTATTATTATGATTTCTGAAGATCATGTGACACTGAAGACTGCAGTAATGATGCTGAAAATACAGCTGCGCATCACAGAAATAAATTACATTTGCACAGATATTCATATTATTAGAATTTTAATAATATTTTGTTTTGTATTTTGATCAAATAAATGGATCAAATCCTTGATGAGCAGAAGAGACTTCTTTAACTTAAAAAAAAACTGACCCCAAAAAGCTGAATAGTGGTGTATACACCCACTTAATAACTACAATTTTGAAACCTCTATGAAGATCCAATTTTAAATTGCAGTCAGATTTATGTTTAAGATCTCAATTTTTGTCCAATTCCTAATTGATAATCTGTTTTTCTCTCTTCTCTGAAGCATAAAGGGATTGGGTCAGTGAGGAGAGATGAGATGAGCTCAGGGAGGTCAGAGGGAGAATGAAGAGATGAATAGAGCTGTGGGAGGATGGGAAATAAACCTTTGGCTTAATGAGAGAAATACAGCTGTCAGTCTGCACTGAGGCATCTGACGGGGTTAAACTGATGTGACACACAGTGTTTGTGAGCATCTCCTGTTCTGTATCTGCTTTTATCAGCTTCTAGGAAATCTGCTATAGTGAGGATCTGAACAACAGCAGCTCTTTTATGTGCAGTCATTCTAATACATAAAATATTATCATGAAGCCATGATACAGTGATGCTCTCAGAGGGAAATTATTAATGCTGCTTGTTGAGGCTCATGCAGTATCAGATCTTGAGGTTTGTTGAGGAGAGCTGTGCTGTTACATTTATATCACACTTACACCTCACACTTAATGTTATCTGCACTGCATTTGTTACCTTAAAGAGCTATTTACTTGATTTAACTATACAATTTAGTTTTGTTGGTATAAATTATTTTTTTAAGTTTATTCAGTGATATTACATACTGTAATATTGACTTGAATAAGACCAGTTGACTTAGGTCACTGCCTTTTTTTTCTCCAGAATATCACAGCCTCACACACACACACACACACACACACACACTATAAGAAGATGGAAGGTTGCTAGGGAACATGAATGATGCAACAAGTGAATGTGGAATGGAAATGTTTGGGAGAGAAAGAAAAATCATATTGTGTATGCTTGTGTTGTAAAATGAAATGTGTGTGTGTGTGTGTTTTATATTGTAATCCAGCATGAAAACAAAATATGAAACTAGTTTCACACACACAGTGAGGAGGTTCGGTCCAGTGACTGCATGTTGGCTGGGGCTGGAGGGAGAAAAATGCAATTTGTTGAATAATCCTCAGATTTAATACTGCATAATCCATGAAAAATCCTTTCAGAATGACTGCAGGGTCGAGATTTACAGAGCATGTGCATCTTCCTGTGTGTGTTTTGTAGGAGGAGTGTGTGTGTGTGTGTGTTGTAAGTGGTGTGTGTGTGTGTGTGTGTGTGTGTGTGTGTGTGTGTGTGTGTGTGTGTGTGTGTGTGTGTGTGTGTGTGTGTGTGTGTGTGTGTGTGTGTGTGTGTGTGTGTGTGTGTGTGTGTGTGTGTGTGTGTGTGTGTGTGTGTGTGTGTGTGTGTGTGTGTGTGTGTGCATGAAAATCTATTTATGTGTGAGAGAGTCTTAATATAAACCCTACAGATGTGTTTAAATCAAACCCTCATCTAGCAGGATTATGATGAGGTGCCTGAGGATTCTGCTGCGTGTACGTGTAGCTATGCTTTATTAAATAATCAGTTTATATTTCACCTAGAAGAGAGTGTGTGATTTGATAGCTTTTTTCAGTACATCGTTGTATGCATGTATGTATTTATTAATTTCCCTCCACCAATCCATCATAGAGTAGATGAATAATCAAGCGTCACTACTACTAGTGCTCAGTGTTAGTCATGTGATGAAAGCTCTGAACTACTGAAGGTCAGAGCAGCTTCACTAACTGATCGGGTCACTCTTATTTTAGTATCATTGATATACTATTATAGGTTTTGTTAATAACTTAGAAAATAAATTAGATTTTATTTTTATATTTTCATTTTCATTTTAGTTCAGTTTTAGTAATTTCACTGTTTTTACCATTACTTTTTTATATATATGTCTATATGGTTTAATTAAGCTTTACTTTTAGTTTATTTAGTTTGAGTTTTTTTATTAGTTATTACAGTTTTTATATTTTATTTTATTTCACTTTTTTTATGGTTTTAGTTTTAGTTATAAATGATGCACCATTTTCACCTGTTGGGCCATAAAAAAATAAAAAACAGACACATATTGAGTTATCAACAACCTGTAGCAACCACCTAAAATACCACCTAAAAGAAACCATCTAGCAACACCCTAGAAAACACCCAAAACGTTGTTCAGCCAGAAAGGCATGCAAATATTTAATATTTCTGCTCTTTTCTTTCCTGCTCTCATCGTTCTCTTCCTCTTCTGTTTGTTCTTCTCCTTGCTGTCCCTCTCTCTTCCTCATCCTTTATTTAACCACTGATTTGAACTGTTGCCCCTGACAACAAGCATCCTTGTTTACCGTCAGCATGATGATGTGGTCAGCATGCTGCCATGACAACGGAGGAGGCTGTTGCCTCTGTTACCATGGTGATGATGCAGAGTGTCACTGTGTTACAGAAATAATGAATAGTAAATGTTCCAGAAATGTTTCTAGTAAATATAATGGTGGTGCAAGCGGCTTTTGGACTGACAACTAAGAAATGTCTTGGGGGTTTAACTCTTTTTTTTTTTTTTGTCTTGTTTGTTGATGTTATAGATCATTATTTCTCAATCGTTGTCTGAAGGCCCTCAGCTCTCCTCATATTTCTCTTTCTCACTCCTCATGGTGTGTTTCTCTCTCTCTCTCTCCCTCATTTCTCATTCATGTCTTCACTGTGTTGTCTATCTGCAGGTTGTCCTTCACAGTCTCTCAGTCCTCCTGTATTCTCAGTATCTCTATCTCTCTCATGACTAAGCACATCGCTGCGCTCGTGACATTTTACAAATGAGCTTCGTGACTCTAGAAACTAGAGCGTGTCTCTTCTCTCCCTCGCTCTGGCTTTTACTCCTACACTGATGAAAAGCTTTGTAATTTCAGCAGAAAAGCATGTGGAATACTACTATTGAAACCTGTTAACTAAGTTACCTTGCCATATATAGTAGACTGAGGCCTATTGCAAAAATTATATTAGGTTATATATATATATATATGCTGACATTATCTATTATATATTCATAAGACAATATGTAAAGTAAAAATAAAATAAAATGTTAAATATGTGTTGAGGTAAAAAATGCAAGCCACAGTTTAAGGGGAAAAAAGAGGTTCCCATCATATTTAATGAGTATATTTTATTAAATTGATATTTTTCTTATTTTTGTTGCTGATCATGTATGTTGGAGTCTTTTATGTTACATTTTGCATTTTACACCTGTGTTATTGTGGTGGGTCATCAGTGTACTTCAAGCAGATTTTAGGTTAATGTGTAAATCAGTAATTAATGTGTATCAATGACACCTTAAAAAAGTGTTACCAAATAATGTTTATTAATATGTACTGTATGTCTGATTTATGCACACACTGTCAACAGATAAAATAGCAGTTAATTTGATCACTTTAGTTGATTTTAAATACACTTAAAGAATGCTCTGTCTGTATTAGTCTTCATCTTTCTCTGTATTTTCTTAAAATCTGGTTTATGTCAAGAAATCTCTTCATTATATATTACAGTCTTTATTGTTTGCTGTTATTTTTTCTCCCATTCCTAGTGAAATCAGTCTTGGTGGTATTATTTTGAACCAGTTGAGCCTGTTATTTGTTTAATCAAGTTTTAGTCCACTAGTCATCTGGGAATTTTAGTCTATCTTTAGTCAGTTAAAAACTTTTTTCACATTTTTTGTCATGCTGCACAATGGTTAAACTAATTATCAGAATTATTCTGCTCAAAATTTTAATTGTGCTTGCTGATCATGATTGTTGTCATTTGAGGAATTACAACTGACTTATATATTATTATTGCACTTTCACCTATAAGCACAAATCTAGAGAGTGTCAACACATACACATGCTTTATTTCACCTTATACTGTGGCGCCGTTGAATGCTTGAATCTGATTGGCTGACGAACGTTCTAAGGTGTGCAATTATTTCCCACCTTACATGTGCCTAAACCAACCCATCTCCACCCCCTGATCCCTAAACCAACCCATCTCCACCCCCTGATCCCTAAACCAACCCATCTCCACCCCCTGATCCCTAAACCAACCCATCTCCACCCCCTGATCCCTAAACCAACCCATCTCCACCCCCTGATCCCTAAACCACCCATCTCCACCCCCTGATCCCTAAACCAACCCATCTCCACCCCCTGATCCCTAAACCTACCCATCTCCACCCCCTGATCCCTAAACCAACCCATCTCCACCCCCTGATCCCTAAACCAACCCATCTCCACCCCCTGATCCCTAAACCTACCCATCTCCACCCCCTGATCCCTAAACCAACCCATCTCCACCCCCTGATCCCTAAACCACCCATCTCCACCCCCTGATCCCTAAACCAACCCATCTCCACCCCCTGATCCCTAAACCAACCCATCTCCACCCCCTGATCCCTAAACCTACCCATCTCCACCCCCTGATCCCTAAACCAACCCATCTCCACCCCCTGATCCCTAAACCAACCCATCTCCACCCATCTCCACCCCCTGATCCCTAAACCAACCCATCTCCACCCATCCCTCCAACCCATGATCCCTAAACCAACCCATCTCCACCCCCTGATCCCTAAACCTACCCATCTCCACCCCCTGATCCCTAAACCAACCCATCTCCACCCCCTGATCCCTAAACCAACCCATCTCCACCCCCTGATCCCTAAACCACCCCCCATGATCCCTAAACCAACCCATCTCCACCCCCTGATCCCTAAACCAACCCATCTCCACCCCCTGATCCCTAAACCAACCCATCTCCACTCCCATGATCCCTAAACCAACCCATCTCCACTGATCCCTAAACCTACCCATCTAAACCACCCATCCTGATCCCTAAACCAACCCATCTCCACCCCCTGATCCCTAAACCAACCCATCTCCACCCCCTGATCCCTAAACCTACCCATCTCCACTCCGCTTCACGTCATGACCGTGAAGCGGTCCTTACTCATACAAGCCCCTTTCACACTGCACGTTAGTCCCGGAAAATTGCCGGAGTGCCTTCTGTGTGAACGCAAACACATCCCGGGATTAATTCCGGGATTGATCCCGGGTTGGGGACCTAGTAACATTGCCGGTTTCAGTCCCGGAACGAGCGCTGTGTGAACAAAAGCCGGATCAATGCCGTAAAGGGTGCGTCGTAGTGATGACGCACTTTATCGTTCGACTGTTTTACCGGGTGTTTTGAAGGCAGATCAACGTTCACACGACGAAAAATATGTAAACTGGAATGAAGCAGTGATCAGGGAGCTCCTCACTATCCACGCTGAAGCTGAAATCATTCTCCAGTTTAGTGAAATGGTGCGCGGCGCATTATACACGTCACATGAAAGGTCACGTGTCTTTACGGGATCTTTACGGGTTGTGTGTGAACGCACGCACAGATTCCGGAAAATCACAGGCAGTGTGAATGCAGCAAATCTGACGATCCGGGAACAAATGCCGGAACACATTACCCGTGTATTTTTCCAGAATCTCTGTGTGAAAGGGGCTCTAGTGTCCTGATGTATTATATTATCAGAATTTTAAAATTTCACATTCTCTACATTATGAAAACTGGCACAACTCAAAAGCTAAAACATCAACATTCCCAATATTAATTCCAAATTATATTCATGTCTTTCTATTGCAATAACCAGTGCTGGTTAGTTCACTTACAAACTAGTCCATTACTGATTACAAGTTACATAACGGTAATTGTAGTTAGTAATATAATCTGTTGGACATATTAGGTAATGTATTCAGACTACTTTTCGATTACTTTTCGATTACTTTTGAGCTAACTTGTATAAAAATATTTTCTGTTCTTTGTTGTCAACATCCTGAAGTGCATTAAACATTACATAACAGCAGGGTTTCCCAAACTGGGGTTCCTCGAAGAACTAATTGTGTGGCCTTTCCGTTTTCTGTGTAATTACAGACACCTGACCAGTGACAGAGTGTACATTTATGAGAGAGAAAAAATAATTAGGGCAAATCAATACATTAGGAATAATTTACAGTAACAGTAACTCTGAGTATGAGCATTTTAAAATGTAATATAATAATTACAAATACTTGATTTTTGGAATCTAATAATCCAGATTATATAATCAGTTACAGCTCTGACAAACAACACAAAAGACTGTGTATTGTGGCACAGAGGTGTGAGCTGAATCTCTCAGCAGAGATCACTAAACTCACATGTTTGTCAGTGTTTTCAGATCATCAGAATGTGTGGATGGTTGTTAGGTTGCAAAGGTCTAGTAAAAGGTCTTTTTTGCCAGTGATATCGTTAACGAAATTAACACTACTAGCAGCACCATGGCAATGCATTATAAACCACTCTGCTTCCAGTCACAGTGATTCCCAGCAGTTCACTGGCAGATTCACACGTTCTCTCTTTCACACACACACATGCTGTTCAGTGTAATCCAGTGTGTCTCTGTAATCCGGATGGCCATCATTCTAAAGCTGATGTCTACAATCCTGTGCACATTAGTTGAAGTGCAGGGCAGCAGGTTCAAAAGGTCACAGGGTATAAATACTGAAGAGCATATGGAAATCAGCATTAATGCAAAGTGAGCGACCACAGATTGAGATGTGCTATTTTATATGAAACAGTGATACCAAAATTATAAACTGGCATGGAGAAAAAAACAGGTGTAGCAGTCAAGTTTACATTTAAAAAAAATGTTTGGCTTTGGTTATGTTTTGTGTATGGGAAGTCTTAATAAATTATCATGTATGTTGCATGAATAGAATCTGAATATTGTGCAATTTGAATTATTTTTATTAATTTATTCATGTTTGTTTTTCAGATGAATCGGCCCATTCAAGTGAAGCCTGCAGACAGTGTGGGGAGAGGAGGTAAATCACCTGGTATACAGCTTTATTTGGCTTATTATAAAGATTTTTAATGATTTTAAAGACTCAGTGAGATCTTCTGCTCACTAAGGGTGCATTCAGTTGATCATAAATATAGTAACAAAAACAGTAATATTGTGAAATACTATTGCAATTTAAAATAGCTGTTTTCTATGTGAATGTGTTCAAATGTAATGTATTTCTGTGATCAAAGCTGTTTTTTCAGCATCATTACTCCAGTCTTCAGTGTCACATGATCTTCAGAAATCATAATAATATGCTGATTTGCTGCTCAAGAAACATTTCTGATTATTATCAATGTTGAAAACAGTTTGTGTGTAAATTCAGAACAACACCATTTGCTCAAGGTAAAATATATTTTATTGGCAGTCTCTGAATACTTCCATTAGTTTGCTGATACATATTGTTCAGTCAGCTTCAGACAAAAAAATGTCACTAAATTAAGGCACCACTGAAATAATGAGACATTTCAACTACTACAAGTAACAATCTTGACAAATATAATGCTGCACACATTAAATAGAAAGTCAAATTTAATTAGCAAAAAAATGCATAGTAAAAAACAAACTGAAAATATATGAAATAGTAAAGGCCACAGTAAAGTGTTCTGAGTCAGAAAAGTGCTAAACAGGAGCTTCACGAGTCTCTTCATGTATGAGGTTTTGATGAGACAGTCTGTTTTTAAAGGAACATTGAGTTAATGCACTGTGTGAACATTATAAAGATTGTCTTCCTACGAAACATTCAATAAATCAACATTAAAAAGGCGAATGCTGTGAGTTTTCAAAGGTGAAGGGGAAATAAATAGATATTTTTGGCCTGATATTCTCCTTTTTTATCACCAAAGATTCAATATTTTTTCTCAAAAATGAAAAGGAAGCACAATGAACTAAATGACCAAACTGCCAAAATAAAATGTAAACAAATATGTACCATTTTAGTTTCATAGTCCTTATTAGGGTATCAAAATATACTGTAAACCTATTATATCAAGGGGCTGTTCACTGCTTGATTCTGATTGTTTGATAAACTTTGTAAAGTGTGCAATTATTATTTCCCAGGAAACACACAGCTATGAAGTAGTTCCAGGACTGTCATTACAGCTTCATATCACTTCACCAAATTATATAAGTTGAAGTCCTTGCAACTGCAACTGAATTTGAAACACACAATAAGACTGACCAAAGAAAAAATATGAAAAACAACAGAATGAAAACAATTCCCATGTTTTTCCCATGACATTACGTTCAATACAGTTTGAATGTAAATGTGGTCCCACTTCTCATGTAAATTACATTTCATAACGATCAAAGTTGGCCACACTAAATCAATTTTTGAAATAACTTTTCACAGTTTGTTACACAGCAGAAAACTCAACATAAGCCATGTTGTACTGGCTCTACTGCTTGAGCGAACAGTGTGAAACAGGCCTAGATGTTTGTATCTTCACAGCAATCGTTCCAACAGATTACAAAATAGGCTTGGTTTTGGAAGCCTTAATTCCCGTGGAGTCGCTCTCCTGAACAGGATAACTAACCACCGGCTGGCTTTCATTGACGGGGGAAGTTGGGCTGATAGCAGACATCAGCATACGCTCAGTTTCAGGGGTGTCATCCCCTGTAGTGGATGAAGATTGACGTTTGCGTAGTTCTATGGTGATCAAATATGTCACACTGGTGACCGAAATGAGCCCAAAAACTACAGTGAGCGTGATCAGAATTGCTTCATTGCAGCTGGAGTGTGTCTGGTCTCCTGGACCGGAGCGTTTCTCTGTGTGAATCAAACAACAGAACTGGACTTAGAGACTGCGAATGCGTTTTCAGAGTGAGAATACGGTGCAAAATGCACCAGGCTGTTATTATGCCAAAGTTGACTGGTAAAATGACATGTAATGTTTAACCCTACAATGTAATCTATTTTCCCAGTCTTACCGTTGACATACAGCACATAGGCATGTGGGTTTCCTTTAACCGTTTCATCATCCACAAAGCAACGGTATATTCCTTCATCTTCCTTGCGAACATGACTGATGGTCAAAGAGAAATTGCCGGTTTTGAAGCAGTTGGTCTCCAGCGAAGCTCTTCTCTCGTAGTCTTTGCCAGGATTCATGGATCCGTCCGTCTTGTAGAGCAAAACGATTTCGTTGTTATGCAGCCACTTCACATCTTTGGCATTGTGCGCATAACAGTTTAGGGTGATGTTGTCCGTTTCTTCTGCACTCTCATTTAGAGCATCTGTATAGGGAACATGATTTAAATCAAAATCAATTGATGATCATGTGCTGATGATCTACTCATGTAGCTCTCATATACATGACCTGCCAAAAGGTTGAAATAATTGAGATTTTTAGTTTTTTTAGTTTTTGACTTGCCTCCTATGCTCACAGAGGCTGTCTTTATTTGATCACAATACAGTAAAAACAGTGATATTGTGAGATATTATTACTGTTTAAAATAGCTGTTTTCTATGTGAATCTCTGTTAAAATGTAATTTATTTCTGTGATCAAAGCTGTATTTTCAGCATCATTACTCCAGTCTTCAGTGTCACATGATTCTTCAGAAATCATTCTAATATGCTGATTTGCTGCTCAAGAAACATTTCTGATTATTATCAATATTGAAAACAGTTGTGCTGCACAATATTTTATGGAAACGGTCATATACACTGACCAAAATTATAAACTACAAGCTTCATTAAAGACATTTATAAATTATTTATATTTCAAATGAATGCTGTTTTTAAACTTTCTATTCATTAAGGAATCCTAAAACAAAATGTTTCATGGCTTCCACAAACAAAAACATTAAAAAATAAATAAATCTGAATTATTCCAAACTTTTGACTGGTAGTGTATGAATCAGATACAGTAAAGACTTACATAAGACATCCAGAATAATTGGAGTTTTATCCCCATCACAGGTGAACTCATAGGGTCCCTGGTCAGTGTATTTTGCTGATTTGAGAAGCAGGTGGTTGTCTTTACATGTGAATTCTTCCTCAAAACCTTTTTCAGTCGTGCACGCATGGTTTTCGTATGTGGTGATAGTGGTGTCTATGGGGGGTCTCTTTCTCCATTCAGCGTGATGACAGCCGCTGGCGTTACCGGGGAATGTGTACGGTTGGTTTAGTAACACATAATCAGACCGAATACTCTGGCAGAACGCTCCTGAAACAGAATCACAGAAGAGATAGATACGCTAATGAAGAGAAGTTTGATTACACTTTTTAAAGGTATCATTGTTACAGTGCAATTAGACTGAGTAATATTAATTAACAATACACTCTTAAAAATAAAGGCACATTATTGGCATTTGTGGAAGCTTTCCATTGCACAAAAGGTTCTTTATCTTCAGCCTCGACCAAAAAAGGTTCTTTAGATGATTAAAATGTTCTTCACACTAAGAATAAACTGGTTCTTTTCAGAACTAATCACTGAAATGTTCTTTGAGGAACCAAAAATGTTTTTTTTGTGGCATTGCTGTGACAAACATCCCTTTGGATCCTTTATCTTTAAGAGTGTATTAATGATAGATTTAAGGTCAGGATTTGGTTTGATTTAGGGTTAGTTGTTTGTAATTATGCTGTTATTATATAGTAAGTACATGTATAACAAGGACACTGTAAAATAAAGGGTTACTGGGAAGGCAAACATACTGTTTAGTGAACAGATTACTCAACCAAATGCATATGAAATATACAGTGACTTAGTACTGAATATCAGTATGGCTGTGATTATTATACAGTAGGGGTGGCACGGTACACAGATGTCACGGTTCGGTACGTACCTCGGTTCGGGGGTCACGGTTCGATACGATTTCAGTACAACAGGAAAAAAAATCTACTATGCTCGGTTTCTTTTCATTTATTTTGAACAGACAGTTGTACAAATTACTATTTTGTCCACCTAGATGTGAAAATAGTAAATATTATTACATTATGTTATATATATATATATATAAAATCTGCAGTACATATATATATATATATATATATATATATATACATAAAAGGAATAAATTCTTGAAATATATTTGATTTAGTTTACAGATAAACAAGGGAAAAAAAACAACGTGATCTCATGATAATTCGTATGTATTTTACGTAAAATGTGGTTCTATAAAACATACATTTACTTACGTTTTTACAGACACTAAAACGTACAATACTGACGTATTTTCAGCATCTAAACGTACAAATACTGATGTATTTTCAGCATCTAAACGTACAAATACTGACGTATTTTCAGCATCTAAACGTACAAATACTGACGTATTTTCAGCATCTAAACGTACAAATACTGACGTATTTTCAGCATCTAAACGTACAAATACTGACATATTTTCAGCATCTAAACGTACAATACTGACGTATTTTCAGCATCTAAACGTACAAATACTGACGTATTTTCAGCATCTAAACGTACAAATACTGACGTATTTTCAGCATCTAAACGTACTATACTGACGTATTTTCAGCATCTAAACGTACAAATACTGACGTATTTTCAGCATCTAAACGTACAAATACTGACGTATTTTCAGCATCTAAACGTACAAATACTGACATATTTTCAGCATCTAAACGTACAAATACTGACATATTTTCAGCATCTAAACGTACAATACTGACGTATTTTCAGCATCTAAACGTACAAATACTGACGTATTTTCAGCATCTAAACGTACAAATACTGACGTATTTTCAGCATCTAAACGTACAAATACTGACGTATTTTCAGCATCTAAACGTACAAATACTGACGTATTTTCAGCATCTAAACGTACAAATACATATTTTCAGCATCTAAACGTACAAATACTTACGTTTTCAGCATCTAAACGTACAAATACTGACGTATTTTAAACAGCATCTAAACGTACAAATACTGACATATTAAACGTACAAATCAGCATCTAAACGTACAATACTGACATATTTTCAGCATCTAAACGTACAGATACTTACGTATTTTCAGCATCTAAACGTACAAATACTGACGTATTTTCAGCATCTAAACGTACAATACTTACGTATTTTCAGCATCTAAACGTACAAATACTTACGTATTTTCAGCATCTAAACGTACAAATACTGACGTATTTTCAGCATCTAAACGTACAAATACTGACGTATTTTCAGCATCTAAACGTACAAATACTGACGTATTTTCAGCATCTAAACGTACAAATACTGACGTATTTTCAGCATCTAAACGTACAATACTGACGTCTATTTGAGTCAGCAAAACGTACAAATACTTATGATACTTACGTATTTTCAGCATCTAAACGTACAAATACTGACGTATTTTCAGCATCTAAACGTACAAATACTGACGTATTGATGACATCTAAAAATGAATCCTTATGAATATTGAAATCGCGGCATTCATTTTATTATTAGTTGTTTTTAGTTGTCATATCAATTACCTTGTTTTCAGTTGTTTACTCGTTTACCTAATATGAAATGATAACATTTCATTCTGTTCTGTGTGATTTCTGCCAGCTCGTTTCCAAGAACAGGCCTACATAATGTTAAACAAGACTTCACTTTAAACCCTCAAAATAAATAACATTTCTGCAATCGTTTAACCTTTACTTGTCATGTAATGTTTACTTTGTTTGCCATGGGCCACAAAAGGCGTTTTCTCCGACATGCTGTGACTGACAATAGAACTATAATAAACACCAAAACCGCAACATAATTACGAAATGAAACAATTTATTCGTGCGCTGTAATCCATATCTTCAGCATCCATACGACTGCGAGGAACAGACCCAAATCCAAGCCTTTATTCGGCGATCAATAAATAAATGATTGTAATTGCATTTATCTGTCTGTCATGTTTTTCTTATACTGTACAGAAATAGCTATGTTTAGGTTTAGATGTAGGAGTGGGATTAGCGACTATAAAAACATTTGTAATGCTATATTGCTACTAAAATTGTTATTTTCCTGCATGTTTCGGTCAATGGCGTTTTATATCCTTTTATATTCGCTATAAAATGGGTAGGTTTAGGTTTGGGGGTAGGTTAAGGGGTCTAAAATCTAAATTGCTTATTGATAAAATGATAAAAAATTCATTGATACGAATATCTTAATGATATAAAAGATACGTAAATATTTTTACGTTTTTTAGCTAAAAATACGTATCGATTTGTACGTTTTAAACGTTAAAATACGTCCAAATTGTACGTTTTAGCATCAATAAATATGTACATAAATGTATGTTTTGTGCTTGTAAATGATACGTATTAATACCTATGTATGAACATGAGACCAGGCTGAAAAAACAGTGCGACACGTAACAGCCTATAGGTTTCAGTTCATTTTTGTGACACGCTTAATTTGTTCACAGAAAGGAAACTCAAATGGCAGAAAGCGATCCTATTTGTTTTCTTGATTTTGTTTTCATTGTGAGTGTACACAAATAAAAGCAGACCTTTATACAGTGATGCATTATTAATAAGACAATAAGTGTTTAAAGTTGATTCTGCTGGTATAAGGAAACAGTTGAAGTGATCTGACTCACACACACACACACACACACACACAACACATCAGTTCCAGCATTGCTAACTTGACAGAACAGTTGGTACTTTTATAAAAATAAAATACAGTGAACCAAACATCAGCGCACCCGCCTCTGTGTCACCGCTGGAATGCGACTGAAGTACAAAGCCTATCATTTACATAATAAATAATAGTTTCGCATTCAGATACGTTGCATCGCAAATATGGAAATATTACGGAATATTTGGATTTGTGCCGAATGAGAGAGGTAGGATACACGAGCACAAAGCTCAACAGTTGAGTGGTCAATCCTTTAAAGCAGGGGTCATCAAACTTGATCCTGGAGGGCCGGTGTCCTGCAGAGTTTAGCTCCAACTTGCCTTAAAACACCTGCCTGGAAGTTTCAAGTATACCAAGTAAGACCTTGATTAGCTGCTTCAGGTGTGTTGAATTAGGGTTGGAGCTAAACTCTGCAGGGACACCGGCCCTCCAGGACCGAACTTGGTGACCCCTGCTTTAAAGTATACTCCTTTGTCAGTCTATGTGAGAGACGCAGGCGTCCCCTGCAGGTGCCCCCTTCTGGACTGGGGGTGAATTGCCTGTATTCGTTGTAAGCAAGCGGCAACCTCCCGCTCTCTCTCCTGAAGCCAACACGGAAGTGACTAAAACTGCAATTCATCGACTGGCCGCTGGAGGCTGGCTGCAAAAGGGAGTCAATCCCATAGACTCCCCATGTTAAAATGCCCAAATTTACAGCAGAAAAAAACATGTTTACAGCCTGGTGCAAAAAATTATTTTGATTTATATAGCTAATTTTGCCCTTCATGACAACTGTGAGGGGGGTGAATTTTTTTAGAACTCATCTGTTTAAATTATATTGAGCCTTAAAGTTCTGCATAATTAAGAGCGTGGCCAGTTGAGTGACAGGTGGATTGCGGCTGCTGTCATCACTGGCGAGCTAGGTGGGTGTGGTTTCAGCAACCAGCTCCACCCACATCCCGCCTTTTTTCCCATTTTCGATTATCCGGGAGTGATGCACGATGACGCGATTGCCAAGATGGCGGCGGTCGGCTACGCCCACTTTAGGCTTCAAAAATGCTCTTCAGAAACCTACGGGTGACGTCACGGACACTACGTCCATGCTTTTATACAGTCTATGGTTGTAAGGCCTCATGCACCGAACCGAGATGTCCGTACCGTGACGGTTCGGTAGGAATACATGTACCGTGCCACCCCTATTATACAGTATAAAGACACAACAAACAACATAAATAAAAAAGGGAAAGACAAAAAAATAAGTTTCTTACCTTCATAAAGTACAACCATAAATGTTGAAGCCAAAATCAGGGAAGCCTTCATTGTGATGCACTGAAACGTCAGCAAATACTATTACATCATGTCAGTCATCGTGCTCAGCTTTAAATACTCAATACAATGATTCATATCACACTTATATGATTAACTGCAGATTTATTACAGTCTCCTGTTTGTAATGATAAATTCTGATCTGACGCACTGACGGGTGAAAACAACCGTGATTCTCTCTAACACGAGACCAAATATTTAGTTCAACTCACTGCAAAAGCACTCAGAAGCAACAATTGAATGTCTCAAGTCCTGAATAGAGTCGTTGTTTTCCTCAAAATGAGCATAAAAAAAGTTTAACACTCTATTGTGACGCCATTTCAGGACATAACAACGAGGTGTCTTTATTTCCGCTTTTCTCTGTGTTAGATAGAGAGAGAGAGAGTGAGAGAGAGAGAGAGAGAGAGAGAGAGCTCCTCCCAGAGAGCTATGGCAAGACATTTGAACATTTAAATTAAAACTAACTAGACTAAAAAAACAGTATAGTTCATTTTAAGTTGTTAATTTTAGCATTTCTATGTTACTGGTACTTTAAAAAAAATAAAAAATACAATGTAAAACAGTGACCATTGGGGTTTTCAACAATAAACATGCATTTCTTTTACTAGAAAATATAAATGAAAGTACTTTTGATTTTAAAAAGTTAGCTCATTCCAAATTTAGTAGGTACTCGTAGCTTTTCTCTATAGTATGCAATCAATGTTAAATAGTAATGCAGCAAAAGACAGAGATGAGATTTCTGTTTCAGTGTTTTATACCAATACAGTTAAAGCAATAGATGTTAACACGGCCTGCCATACAGTGAGAGCAGCGTTGCATTACTACTGTAGATAAATACAGGAAGAGAGATGTGATGACATCAGAGGCATGCTGCAACAGTGTTGTATTAGTGAGGAGATTTGGGCCTTACAAGTACTGTATAATCAAACTAACACACACACAGAGTTCATATTACAACCAGCTCATCCCTCCATCTCCTGGAGACTGATGGTACTACAACTTATACTGACACACTTCACAAAAACCTGGAATTGAAATAAAGTCATTTACTGCGTCCCAATTCGCCTACTTATACTATGCCCTAAAAGTATGTACTCTTTTTGTGAAGAAAAAGTACATACTTTTGAGTATGTAGTAGAATAGTAGGCAAGCTTTATACTACTTCGTCATGGTTGCTCTTTAACGGACGCCCTGTTGCTTAGTTACGTGCATCCTGTCACTGTTAAAACTGTCCTGTCAATCATCTTGTCACAGTTAACATCATCCACATTTCGTTTAATTTCATTTCCTACCATATTGGAGAAAAATAAAGCACAGGTCTTTCATGCCGAGAACTCTGCTCATGTGTTTGCATAATGATGCATTTAAAAGTTAATGACCAAACGTATCATTATACAAGTTCACAGTGTTGCTGCAGATGACATATAACGTGGATAACATCAAATAAATATTTTTTCATCAGGTTAGACATTGATTATTAATCCCTTTCTCTACCTGTCCGTCTGTCGTGCATATCTGCCATGTTTGTAGTTTTTTAACACTTTTTATGCATGTTTGTAGTTCTAATTGAATCCCCGTCCACCGCGCAGTGTGTTGTGGGCAATATTAGCCGTTAGAGTGTGCATCGATCTGCACTTCGAATTCTAACCAGAAGTAGTAGACCATCCGGGAATCTTTGGCATACTTTTTTAAACATACTATGATTTGGGACATACTAATTCTATTTTCAAATACTATTTAGGACGGATAGTGTGCGAATTGGGACGCAGCAATGATACTGATAACAGATCATGACCATTTCTCCCTTTTCACTCTTTTTAGAGGATAGAAAGCTGTTTGTGGGGATGTTGGGAAAGCAGCAGTCTGATGAGGACGTGAGGAAGATGTTTGAGCCGTTTGGGAGCATTGATGAGTGTACAGTACTGAAAGGACCTGACGGCACCAGCAAAGGTCTGTTAAAGGAATAGTTCACCCAGACATGAAAATGCGCTCACCCTCAGACCATCCAACATGTAGATGAGTTTGTTTCTTCATCAGATTTGGAGAAATGTATCACTGCATCAGTGTCTGCAGTGAATGGGTGCCGTCAGAACGAGAGTCCAAACAGCTGATAAAAACATCACAATAATCCACAAGTAATCCACACCACTCCAGTCCATCAGTTAATGTCTTGTGATGACAAAAAGCTGCGTGTTTGCAATGCTACATTTCTCCAAATCTGATGAAGAAACAAACTCATCTGCATCTTGGTTGGACTGAAGGCGAGGACATTTTCATGCCGGGAGACTGTGTTAAACACAAACTCAATCTGCCGCACACTCTCTGATGTTTGCCTTGTTTTCACAGGTTGTGCGTTTGTGAAGTTCCAGAGTCACTCAGAGGCCCAGTCTGCCATTAACAGTCTGCATGGGAGCCGAACTCTTACCGTGAGTGTGTCCTCCTCTCGCCTCTCTCCTCTCTCGGTCTCTCCTCCTCTCCTCTCTCCTCCTCTCCTCTCTCCTCTCTCCTCTTGGTCTCTCCTCTCTCCTCCTCTTCTCTCTCCTCTCCTCTCAGTCTCTCCTCCTCTCCTCTCTCTCCTCTCGGTCTCTCCTCCTCTCCTCTCTCCTCTCGCCTCTCTTCTCTCTCGGTCTCTCCTCCTCTCCTCTCCTCTCTCCTCTCGCCTCTCTTCTCTCTCGGTCTCTCCTCCTCTCCTCTCTCCTCTCTCTCTCTCTCTCCTCTCTCCTCTCTCCCTCCTCTCTCTCTCTCCTCCTCTCCTCTCTCCTCTCTCTCTCTCTCCTCTCTCTCTCTCTCCTCTCCTCTCTCTCTCTCTCTCTCTCTCTCTCTCTCTCCTCTCTCTCGCTCCTCTCTCTCCTCTCTCTCCTCTCCTCTCGGTCTCTCCTCCTCTCCTCTCGGTCTCTCCTACCTCTCCTCTCTCTCCTCGGTCTCTCCTCTCTCTCCTCTCTCTCCACTCGGTCTCTCCTCCTCTCCTCTCTCTCCTCTCGGTCTCTCCTCCTCTCCTCTCTCTCCTCTCTCTCCACTCGGTCTCTCCTCCTCTCCTCTCTCTCCTCTCAGTCTCTCCTCCTCTCCTCTCTCCTCTCTCCTCTTGGTCTCTCCTCTCTCTGTCTCTCCTCTTCTCTCTCTCCTCTCCTCTCCTCTCCTCTCTCTCCTCTCCTCTCGGTCTCTCCTCCTCTCCTCTCTCTCCTCCTCTCCTCTCTCCTCTCGGTCTCTCCTCTCGGTCTCTCCTCCTCTCCTCTCTCCTCCTCTCCTCTCTCCTCTCGGTCTCTCCTCTCTCTCCACTCGGTCTCTCCTCCTCTCCTCTCTCTCCTCTCGGTCTCTCCTCTTCTCCTCTCTCCTCTCTCCTCTTGGTCTCTCCTCTCTCCTCCTCTTCTCCCTCTCCTCTCCTCTCTCTCCTCTCCTCTCGGTCTCTCCTCCTCTCCTCTCTCCTCCTCTCCTCTCTCCTCTCGGTCTCTCCTCTCTCCTCTCGGTCTCTCCTCCTCTCAAGATTCAAGATTCAAATAGCTTTATTGGCATGGTGAAATAAATCTTTACATTGCCAAAGCTTTAATAACACTATACAATATAAATAATAAAATAATAATGGGTAGGTAAAAAAAGTATTCTAATATTTCTAGAAGTTCCTCTAGGTATCATATGGTGAGTGTGTTGGTAGTTGTGTCCCGCTGGAGGCTCTTTCGTCGTGACAGGACCTCACATACCTGGCGGCCAGGTTTGAGCTTGCTGGGCTTTCTCCGAGCAGGTATGGGAGCTTGTCCATATTTGGTTTCTGATGGAAGTCTTTGTGGTGAGTTGTGAAATGGGGATAGAAAGTGTCCCTAATTTGGTCATATTTAGGGCAGGATGTCAGGAAGTGCAGTTCTGTTTCCACTTCATTTCCTGTGCAGTGAGGACACAGCCGGTCTTCTTTTGGTAGCCAGGTCTGTCTGTGTCTGCCTGTCTCTATGGTGAGATTGTGTTGACTGAGTCTGTACATGCTCAGGACTTTTCTCAGTTTAGGGTCACTCACTGTACTCAGGTATCCTGACAATTCATATTCTCTATTTAGGGCCAAATAGCATTCCAATTTACTTTGTAGGGCTGTTGCGTCTCTCCAATGTTTCAGGTATTTTTCTTTTTGTGTTTTAATTATTTGGTTTGGTCTGGCTAAGTTTTTATTCTCAGTCAGACATGTTGTGGTTTGTGTAGTCAGCTCTAAGACCAATTGGCTGAGGGCGTTTCTTTCTGGTGTCAGCTCTTGGTAGTTCAGGGCTTTGTGATGGAGGGTCTGTTTATCACAATTTTTTAGGTGGGCATGGAATTTAATGGCCCTTTTTTGAATTGTGATTATAAGTGGGTATAATCCTAATTCTGCTCTGCAGGCATTATTTGGGGTTTTGCGCTGTACTCGGAGCAAAACTTTGCATAGTTCGGTCTGCAGAGTCTCTATTGGGTGTTTGTCCCATTTAGTCAACTCTTGGTTTGTGAGTGGACCCCAGACTTGACACCCGTAGAGTGCGATGGGTTCTATTTCTGATTTGATTATTTTTATCCAGATTCTGATTGGGATGTCAATTTTGATATTTCTCTTAATAGCGTAAAAAGCTCTCCGTGCCTTGTCTCTCAGGTCGTTCACAGCTTCTCCTCCTCTCCTCTCGGTCTCTCCTCTCGGTCTCTCCTCCTCTCCTCTCGGTATCTCCTCCTCTCCTCTCTCCTCTCGGTCTCTCCTCCTCTCCTCTCGGTCTCTCCTCCTCTCCTCTCTCTCCTCCTCTCCTCTCTCCTCTCGGTCTCTCCTCTCTCCTCTCGGTCTCTCCTCCTCTCCTCCTCTCCTCTCGGTCTCTCCTCTCGGTCTCTCCTCCTCTCCTCTCGGTATCTCCTCCTCTCCTCTCTCCTCTCGGTCTCTCCTCCTCTCCTCTCTCCTCTCGGTCTCTCCTCTCTCCTCTCAGTCTCTCCTCTCTCCTCTCAGTCTCTCCTCCTCTCCTCTCGGTCTCTCCTTCTCTCCTCTCTCCTCTCAGTCTCTCCTCCTCTCCTCTCGGTCTCTCCTCCTCTCCTCTCTGTCTCTCCTCTCTCCTCTCAGTCTCTCCTCCTCTCCTCTCTCCTCTTGGTCTCTCCTCTCTCCTCCTCTTCTCTCTCTCCTCTCCTCTCAGTCTCTCCTCCTCTCCTCTCTCTCCTCTCCTCTCAGTCTCTCCTCCTCTCCTCTCTCCTCCTCTCCTGTCGGCTGTAATCTCTGTCTGTCTGTGGTCAGGGCGCCTCCTCCAGTCTGGTGGTGAAGTTTGCAGACTCAGAGAAGGAGCGCGGGATGCGGCGCATGCAGCAGGTGGCCTCGCAGTTCAGCATCTTCAGTCCGGTGACGCTCAACTTTAATGCATATAATGCCTACACACAAGCAGTGAGTACAACACACACACACACACTCTCTCACACACACACACACACACACACACACACACACACACACACACACACGCACACACACACTCACACTCACACTCACACACACACACACACACTCACACTCTCTCACACTCACACACACACACTCAGACACACCACACACACCACACACACACACACACACATTTTTTTTTGTGAAATATTTTCATGATTTAATCATTCTTTACCTTCACTAGGTATAATAGATGTGCCTGTTACAAATAATTATAAGTAGTTTTAAATGGGGTTTTGCATTTATTCACAAAGTTATACTTTTATTCAATAGGAACTATTCAATGACAGTAATGACATTTATAATGTTACAAAAGATTTCTGTTTCAAATAAATGCTGTTCTTCTGAACTTTCTATTAATCTGTGAATCCTGAAAAATAAAATGTATCACAGTTTCCACAAAAATATCGGGCAGCACAACTGTTTTCAACATTGATAATAATCAGAAATGTTTCTTGAGCAGCAAATCAGCATATTATTATGATTTCTGAAGATCATGTGACACTGAAGACTGGAGTAATGATGCTGAAAATACAGCTTCGATCACAGAAATAAATTACGTTTTACAATACATTTGCATAGAAAGCAGCTATTTTAAAAATGTATAATATTTCACAATATTACTGTTTTTACTGTATTTGTATTTAAAAAAATGCAGCCTTGGTGAGCAGAAGAGACTTCATAATGTCAATATTTTCCCTAATAATAATAATAATAATAACACTCTTATTGTCAGGGTTCTGTCGTGTGTCATGTGTCCCCGCCTCTTGTGTCCATATTTGGTTTGTTTCCTGTCCTTGTTTAATGTCATTATTAGTTAATTCTGCTCCAGCTGTGTTTATGTGATTGTGTTAATTAACCTGTGTATTTATAGTCCTGTCTGTTCAGTTTGATTTCGTCTGGTCTACTCGTTACTCCCGGTGTTTCCTGTCTGTCAGCCTTGCCTTGTCATCATTAAAGACTGTAATTTGAGTTTACGTCCTTGTCTGCGTGTCCTCGTTTCTCCCTGCTGTGTGCACCGTGACACTTATATATATATATATATATATATATAAACAATATTTTTTTCTGTTGTATTATATTATATGACACATATCATGAATCAGTTTCACACAATAAATATTTAAATGGTTTGTTTATTCCCATGTAAGTAAATAAATTAAAGAGAGTGTGTTTTAACAGACTGCAATAAAAATCAATCCATAGGCCATAAAAGTGCCTGCAGTTGAAGAAACACTCAGAGCCTACAGCTCTTTATTTCACCTGTCCTTATACTACAGATGCTTTAAAGGCAGGGTAAGCAATTTCTGGAAGCCAATGTTGATATTTGAAATCACCAAAACAAACACGCCCCTACCCCAAAAGGGTCTCGCCCCTATTTTGATAGATCCGCCCCACACATACGTAGCCTACGCAACCCAGGCAATGATTAGTTCTGTGAAACATAAGCCGCTTTTTCACCGAAATTACCCTGAACAGTGTCCCAGGAACTTTTTTTTCCCCCAGACCTGTTGCTGTCTGCGTTTCCATCACCGTCTAAAGTACCGAGAAGATTAGACAAATAGTCTGGTGACGTAACGTTAGGTCTGCGCGCAATTCTCAATACCAAGTACGCAAATTTCGGACTTGCATCCTCGGTAGTTCGGACTTCACCAGTTAGACTCCCGCGGACGGAACGACGCAAGTCCGGTAATTCTGCAAAGAGCAGCGTACTTGATAATGTCAGTCAGCTTGCCTCGGCTGCTGCAATTTGCCTCACTGTATTTACAGACGAAATATATCAAACACCACTGCCTCTTTTCGTTTTCATTTAAACATATTAATAGCCGCAGAAATGTAGTTCAGGGAACGTGCATACATTACAATGAAACGAAATATTATATCAAACATTGCCTGTTTTATATTAATAGAACAATAGAATAAAGACCAAAGATTACCTGTTAGATTTACCCAAAACTAATTATATCTTATGTTTAACCACTACAGAGACATCAGAGCCTGCGGCAAATGTCAGAAGGACTAGCCGAGATGAGGCTGCTCTTGTCAGGATACATGAGCACTGAGCGAAATCAGCGAAGCACATTTTCAAATAGGCGCTGTTTTTATAAATAAACCGCAGATTTGAGTTTTAAACAAATATATTCTCGCCTGAAATACACGCGTCCAGTGTAGGCAGACTTTAGCTGTTGCGGAGCGCCACGACCGGTGCAGACACAGTTACTCACCTAACGGGAAGTAACAAAGCAACCTCGGCGTCCGATCGCAGGCCTTCCGCTCCTTGAGTTCTCTCCAGCGCTGGAAAGCTGATCCGATATTTACACGGGTCCTACTTCTTGCTTTATTGTTCCGCAGACATTTTCCTCTTTTGTTTTTTATCCGCCATCTCTATCTTTCTGTCGCTCGGCTCGACTGTTCACTGAACACTCTCTCCTCCATATCATGAGTAGACACGCCCCTTACTGCTGATTGGCTACAAGTTTGTTTTGGTACTCGGCCCCGACTCAAAAAATTGCTTACCCTGCCTTTAATCCCTGCTCACTGCTGCACTCACATACAGTTTATTGCTGTTTCCAGTTATATTGTTGTTCTCTCCATTATTAATGACAGTCGTTGTGGATTGATCTTGTGCTGTAAGTGCAGGGATGAAGACTCAAGCATGTTGAAGTTGTGTAGTGTTAACTCTTTCCTCTCCGTCTGTCTCAGCTGCTTCAGCAGCAGGCGCTGGTCGCGCAGTCGTCATACCTGTCACCTGTATCTACAGTAGCGGCGATGCAGATGCAGCAGATGGCAGCACTCAATGCTAACGGCATCATACCCTCGTCAGGTGATCACCACCCTCACCACACAGCAGAGCTACTTGTGCTTCACGAACAAGGTCCGAATTACATCAGAATATGGTTACTTTACAATATTCAGACCACACAGATGGATGTCAAAGAGTGGATAAGAAAGTCTATATGTGTGCTAAAGGTTTATTTTGTTAAAAAATAAAGCTAGACATTGACTAAAAGCCAGCAAACTTTAAAAAGTGGGAAAAAGTACAATTTAGCATACTTCTAAAAAAGAGTACTTATTACAGAAAAATTTATTTTAAAAGAATATACTTAAGTGCAAACTGAATGTAATGTTTTCTTAGACTTAAATGCATGTTATCTGCAATTAAATAAAAACATAGTATAGTTTAAATTTATATTAAATGCAGAACTTTAGAGTGTTTTGACCCACTTAAGTAGGACATAAATACATCTTTATTTGTAATTTCATAATTATGGTTAAAATGTTACTGCTGAATACTGACAAGCATTTATGATAAACTAAAATATACTTTAATTACATTTCTATAGAAACTTGTATTTTAAATATATTTGCAATTACACATTTGTAATGAAGTTGCAATTTAGTACATTTAAAATATATTAACTTTAATATGTAATATCATGTAACACACTACAGTTAAAATTATCATCAAGTTCTTGCACTTAAGTATGTTAGTCAACACATCAAAATAAGTGTACTTCTTTAAACATGACAAAAGATTATTAAAATGTCCTTTAGAGTAAAACTTTTAATTTTACATTACAAAGTGCACTTTTTAAAAGTGTACTTAAGTCATGAAAGTGTCTCTCTTTAAGTGCACTTAAGTGACCTTTTATTTCATTAATATTATATTATACAGTACAAGTGCACATTCAGTACAAGAGCCTTCTTTTTCACAAGGGGATCTGTATGCGAAGAGCTCAGTGTTTATCGTTCTTTTACTCGTCAGTCTAAACTCCACGCTACTCTGTGATTGGCTACAGGTGCAAACACTCCGCCCACTTTTGCAGCCAATTCCGTCTCGGCTCTGCCTCCACCAATGGGAGTGAACGGCTATAGTCCCATACCGACAAACACCAATGGACTGCCAGCATCAGAAATCTACACCAACGGTGTTCATACATATCAAGGTGAGAATCCCTAATGCTTTGGGAGGCACTGAAACTGCCCAGAGCACACGAGAGAGTACCCACAATCAGGGACGGACTGGGAGTAAAAAACGGCCCTGGATTTTCCCCCAAATAAGCCCCACCACAACTACAAGCAGCCGCGACTATCTCACAGTTTTACAGCAGTCAATGTATTGCATTTATGCCAAATAACATAACAAAACCCATGGTGATTGAAATAAATGTTTTATTGTGTGAACTAAAATACTTAACGCAAAAATGTATATTATGAAACAATAAACATAAAATTAGAATCTAGAAACCAGAAACAACAGAACTATTCTACCATTTGAGTACTCACATGTTTGTGTGTGTGTGTGTGTGTGTGTGTGTGTGTGTGTGTGTGTGTGTGTGTGTGTAGGCTACTTCATTTATACTGTAAACAAACCACTGCCTAAGGGGCCATTCACACAGAACGCATTTTTCCATTCCAATGCGCTACTTTTCCATTGTTTTTCTATGTCACTATGTGACGGACGTGCATGACCGTTGCGCTCGCGTCTCGCGTCTTTTGCAGCGCCTCGCACATGAGCGCCACGCTTTTAAGACGCCGTGTCAAGTTAAAAGAATTTCAAGTTTTACACGCAGCACCGCTCATCAATGTCAGTTCCAAAGCAGTGGACCAATCAGAAGAACTCGTAGGCGGGGCAAGCGTTGCGAGCTTCTGTTTACAAGCAAGTTGGCATGACAACTGTTTTATTGTCGTTATTGCATCACGTCTCAAAAGCGCGTCTCGAGACCCTCGCGTTCTACACTGCACTTTTTAAAAAAACATTCCTGAGCGCTGCATCTCGCGTTTTTAGACGCAAAGACGCATTCTGTGTGAATGGCCTCTTCAAATGTTAAAGTCAGTCAACTCAAATAAGTTTAGTCAACTTGAAATGTTAAGTTGTACTAAGTCAGTGGTTCTCAATTCCAGTCCTGGGGACCCCCTGCTCTGCACATTTTGCATGTCTCCCTTATTTAACACACCTGATTGAGATCAGAAGCTTGTTACTAAGTGATGACTTAGATATTTGAGTTGACTGAACTTAAAATTTGGTTTGTTAAACTTAAAAAGCTTAAAAGCTGGGTTTACCCAGCTACCTTAAAATTTTAAGTTGAATCAACTCAAATAACTAAGTTGTCAACTTAACATTTAAAGCAGACTAAACTTATTTGAGTTGACTGAACTTAAAATTTTAAGGCAGCAGGGTAACAAATTAATTTAAGTTGACTCAAATTACTGTGTACTCTATTTTCTAACTCAGTAGCTCTAAAATGTAACCCTTTGTAGAATCGCTGCTGTCTCATTATGAATGAATGGGATATTCACGTCATGCGTTCAGCGTTCGGACTAGGGATGTCCTGGGATTTTACTATAGTACTGTTCATAGGCTGCATGCTCTATAGTGAGAGAGGCAGGTATCTGTCCTGACAGGTTACTCACCAGAACTGCTGCTGTCTCTCCCTAACATCTCTCTTATTCTTTTGCATTCAGTCTCTAAGGACTTTGCTTTTTTTCTTTAGCTTCTCCCAACCGCCTTCATCTTTTTGCTTGCCATCGCAAGTCCACTCTCCTTCGCGCCCCCCATTTCGGTTTATTATAAGCAAAAAAAGATTGCATTGGTGCCTCCTTTTGTCGGCCGTCAACGTCACTTAATCTGACACTTATTCTTTGATGATGAACCAGCCAGGCCTTCTCCAGAAAGTCCAGATGGCCAGTCCGCCCCTGCCCACAATCCTCTAACATCATGGCAGTGAGTTTAGCATGCACAAAAACTCACTCACTCACATTTATTCAGAAACTGCAAAATGCTTTCTCTTCATCATTCCTGCAGCCCAGAGTCCGGTGGCGGCGGCGTTAGATCCGCTCCAGCAGGCGTATGCAGGCATGCAGCACTATACAGGTGACTGAGCTGCTGCAGTGTCTCTCACCGAGGATGTTTTGTGTCGCATCAATCTGTATCAGCATGTGCCAAACTCTCTGTTTCACAGCAGCCTATCCGGCCGCATATGGATTGGTCAGCCAGCCGTATATACAGCAACCCACCCTAGTTTCCCAGCAACAACTGCAGCAACAGAGAGAAGGTGATGTAATTTCCTTTAAAAAAAAAGGACAGTTTGTGTACTTCCACAAATTGAAAAAGAAATAAAGTGTGAAATGAATGCTATGTTTCTTGACACTTAACTGCATGTTAACTGCAATTAAATGAAAATGTACTATAATTTACATTGATATTAAATTCAATTAGCTGAACTTTAGAGTGTTTTTGACCCACTTAAGTAGGACTTTTTCATCTTTATATGTCATTTCATAATTACTTGTATTGTCTTTGAAATATGGTTAAAGTGCTGCTCAATGTACTGACAAACTAAAACTCAAACTTTATGATAAACTAAAGTATACATTAATGTTATTTCTATTGAAACTTGTATGTAAATACATTTGCAATTACACATTTGTAAAAATTCAGTTGCAATTTAATACATTTAAAATGCAAAATGAACTTTAAATGTAATATTAAATAACACTACAATTAAAATAAAAATAAGTGTACTTCTTTAAAGCACAAAGATATTAAAAACATAATGATTTAAATGTACTTTAAAATAAAACTTTTAAATTTACATTATTACTTTTTAAAAGTATACTTAAGTGTGTTAAGAAACATAAAAGTGTCTCTATTCAAGTATTTAAATGACCTTTTATTTTATAAATATTATATTACCTAGAATTACAGGGTGTTTTTTTAAAATATACTTACAGAAAGATGGCCAATCATTGGTTTATTTATGAATACAAATGAGTTTCTCATTATGAGTATGTCTGTATGAGTCTAATGTGTGTGTGTGTGTGTGTGTGTGTGTGTGTGCTGCAGGTCCTGAGGGGTGTAACATCTTCATTTACCATTTGCCTCAGGAGTTCACTGACTCAGAAATGCTCCAGATGTTTCTGCCTTTCGGTAACGTCATTTCTGCAAAAGTCTTTGTCGATCGAGCCACCAATCAAAGCAAGTGCTTCGGTAAGAACGAGCACCGTATGTGTTCAGGAAAATACTAATTGTCAGCGTCATGCTTTACCGCTTCAGCTACAGGTAGCAGCTCCCTAGAAACCTCCCACAATTCCCAACTATCACATAACAATACACTGGTGATATTGTCAGGAATATGGACTGTCTGTGTGTGTTTTGCTCCCCATGTGCTCCCATTGACCTAGTTTTCCCTCGAGTGTGACATGCCCACATTTGAATGTCTTCCTGTGTTCCTGAGTTGTGTCTCCGTTTTTGTTTATTAAAGACTGTTTGTTTAAGTTTACTCCCACGTCTCCTTGTCTCCTCACTCCTCACAGCGGAACACCGGACCCAATACAGTAACTTTATTTGCGTTTTCCCCTTCGTTTGTTTTCCTTGTTTTGTACAGTGTTTTTGTTTCCGTTGTGTTCCCCATGGATTCCCTCGCCTCAAAGTTTACCTCCCTTGCCCGTAAAGACCTTCCCTTCTTGGAGTATGCTGTGGAGTTCAGCCAGCTCGCCGTTTTAACGGCGTTCGACGACGCTGCGCTGAACTCCCTGTTCTGGATCGGGGCCAACTACTACCACCCCGTCGACCTCCCAGACACCACCGGACTGTGCTGGAGGGAGGCAATCATTCGGTGTCTGGAGAGCGTCTAACCCCGATCCAGTACACAGCCAGACCCAGAGCCCAGCCTGCCATCACCCCGCTGCGTGGAGCTATAGCCTGAGCCCACCACTGACGGAGAGCCAGAGCCCGTCGCGACCGACGAGCCATCGCCTAGGAGTGCGACAGAGCTGAGGATCGCCACGGAGCCAGAGCCTCACGGATCGTCAGACCAGGTGCAAGAGCCGGCTACAACACCCGCCACGAGGGAAAGAGCCATGGACAGTGAGATCGCGGAGAGGAGCTCCACCCACTAGACCATGGCTGAGGGTGAGCTGAGTATGGATCTGGAACTGTGGAGCTCAGAAGGAGGGTTTGTAGATTTCTACGCTGACTTGCCCCTTCTCCTCCCTCCTTGTTTGGAGCCCTCTGTCACTCCTGTTTCCCCGTCCAGCCCAGAGAGGGCTGCTGTTTCCCCGTCCGGCCCAGGGAGGGCTGCTATTCCCAAGAGGGCTTCCGTTCCCAAGTTCAGCCCAGAGAGGGCTTCCATTCCTGAGTTAAGCCCAGCGTGGGCTCCCGTTCCTGAGTTTAGCCCAGAGAGGGCTTCTGTTTCCCCATCCTGCCCAGAAAGTGATTGTTCCCGAGCTCAGCCCAGAGTGGGCTCCTGTTCCTGAGATTGGCCCAGAGAGGGCTTCCATTCCCAAGATTGGCCCAGGAAGGGCTTCTGCTCCTGTTTGCAGCCCTGAGAGCCCGGAGGGTCAGAAATACCCACCCACACCCCCGCCTGCTCCTGCCTCCTCCACCGCTGTCGTCTGGCAGCCCCTCTGCTCACCCTCAGCCCACCATCGGTACAGTGCGAGCTCCGCTCCGTCTGCCAGCCTTCATCGTCACCGTAGCTGGCGATTCCTCCAGCCTCTGAGTCCCGGACACCACCTCTGCCTGTCGACCCAGCGGCTCCACCATGGTTCCTAGCTCCCTCCTCTCCGCCGTGGCCCATCAGTCCACTGGCTCCACCAGGCTCCCTTGTCCCTCCGGCTCCGCCTTGGTCTGTTGTCGACCATCCTTCTCCTCGGGACTTCACTCCTCCGGCTGTGCCTCGTCCCTCCGGCTCCATCAGGCTCCTCCTTCCCTTCGGTTCCTCCTCGGTCCTCTGTCGCTCCAGCTCCACCGTGGCCTTCCTGATCCCCGCCTCCGCCTCGGCCGCCTAAGCCACCTGTTCCGCCATGGTCCTCCGGATCCTCCCCGTCGCCCTGGCTCATCGGCTCGCCGTCTCCGCCTCGGGCTCCTCTGCCACCTGCTCTGCCATCGTCGGTCAGCCCCCTGGAGTCTGCAGCCCTGACTCCACCATGGCTCCTCCCTCCGTCGGCTCCACCATGGGTTGCCGTTATGGCTGTGGCCTGGGTCCCACCTGGCACCGCCAGCTCCCTTCCTGTCTCTGTTTGGTCCACCCTGTCTCCTCCCTCCTTCGTCACCTCCCTGGACTCTGTCTGCCGGCCCCCTCCCAGGTGTCCGTCCTCCTCCTGAGCCTCCTCCCTAGTTCCCACCCGTCCCTCCTTCTGTTGTTTCTTTGGCGCGGGGACGTGCCTTCCGGGAGGGGGGCGATATGTCAGGAATATGGACTGTCTGTGTGTGTTTTGCTCCCCATGTGCTCCCATTGACCTAGTTTTCCCTCATGTGTGACATGCCCATATTTGAATGTCTTCCTGTGTTCCTGAGTTGTGTCTCCGTTTTTGTTTAATAAAGACTGTTTGTTTAAGTTTACTCCCACGTCTCCTCGCTCCTCTCCTTTAAGTTGTGACAGTTATTGTATTATCATTGAGATACTTTTTATAGTTTTTGTTATTATTTTATAATTAGATTTAATTAGATTTTTTATGTTAATTTAGGTTAAAGGTTTATTAATTTTGAGGTTTTTTTTAGTTGATTTGTTTTTTTTTAAAGCTGTCTGTATAGTATGCATTAAGTTTCAGTTTTTAGTTCTAGTTATTTTAGTACTTCAACTACTAAAAAAATGAGAAATTGTGCCTCGGCAACTAGCTGAAATAAAATAAGTTGAAGTTTATAAGTTACTTCAGTTCATATTTATTTTAGACCTTTATTTATATAGCGCTTTGACAGATTGTGTCAAAGCAGCTTTACAGTATCAAATAGGAAAATAGTGTGTCAATAATGCAAAAGGACAATAGTAAACACTCAATTTTCAGTTAAAGGCAGTTCATCATTGAATTCGGTGATTATCATCGTCCAGCTCAGTTCAGTTCTAATAGTATCTGTGCAATCAAGTCGACGATATCGCTGGAAATTAAGTGTCCCCAACTAAGCAAGCCAGAGGCGACAGTGGCAAGGAACCAAAACTCCATCTGTGACAGAATTGAGAAAACAATCTTGGGAGAAACCAGGCTCAGTCGGGGGGCAGTTCTCCTCTGGCTAGACGAACCAGCAGTTTGTGCAGAGGACTCATCTGGTTCTCGTGGTCTTGTCCCGATGGCTGTCTAGGAGACAAGGTCTTCACTGGGATCTGTCTCTGGGGCTCATCTAGTTGTCCTGATCTCCGCTGACATTCAGGGCTGCATAGGTCATCTCTAGGTGCTGATCCACCATCTGGACTGGATACGGACAGGATCCGGGTGACTGCAGTGACCATCTCATCTGGATACAGACTGGATCTGGTGGCTACAGTGACCTCGGAATAAGAAAGAAACAGACTAATATTAGCGCAGATGCCATTCTTCTTACGATGTAACAAGTACATTGTGTGTTATGGGAAGTGTTCCTGGTTCCGGTTGACCTAATTAATGCAGCCTAAAAATCCTTTAATGGATTTGAATATTAAAAATGTGTTAGTGTGTTATGTGTAAGCCAGGTTAAAGAGATGGGTCTTTAATCTAGATTTAAACTGACAGAGTGTGTCTGCCTCTATAACAATGTTAGGTAGATTATTCCAGAGTTTGGGCGCTAAATAGGAAAAGGATCTGCTGCCCGCAGTTGATTTTGATATTCTAGGTATTATAAAATTGCCAGAGTTTTGAGAACGCAGCAGACGTGGAGGACTATACTGCGATAAGAGCTCGCTCAAATACTGAGGTGCTAAACCATTCAGGGCTTTATAGCTAATTAGCAAGATTTTAAAATCTATACAAAATTTAATAGGGAGCCAGTGCAGTGTTGACAGAACCGGGCTAATATGGTCATAATTCCTGGTTCTAGTAAGAACTCTAGATGCTGCATTTTGGACCAGTTAGAGTTTGTTTATTAAGCATGCAGAACAACCTCCCAATAAAGCATTACAATAATCTAACCTTGAGGTCATGAACACATGAATTAACGTTTCTGCATTTGACATTGAGAGCATAGGTCGTAATTAAGATATATTTTTGAGATGGAAAAATGCAGTTTTACAATTGCTAGAAATGTGGCTTTCAAAGGAAAGATTGCTATCAAATAGCACACCTAGGTTACAAACTGATGATGAAGAATTGACAGAGCAGCCATCAAGTGTTAGACAGTGTTCTAGGTTATTACATGCAGAGGTTTTAGGTCCGATAATTAACCTCTTTTTTTCAGAATTTAGCAGTAAGAAATTAATCGTCTTCCAGTTTTTTATATCGACTATGCATTCCGTTAGTTTTTCAAATTGGTATTTTTCGCCGGGCCGCAAAGAAATATAGAGCTGAGTATCATCAGAATAACAGTGAAAGCTAACACCGTGTTTCCTGATGATATCTCCCAAGGGTAACATGTAAAGCGTGAAAAGTAACGGCCCTAGTACTGAGCCTTGAGGTACTCCATACTGCACTTGTGATCGATATGATACCTCTTCATTCACTGCCTTGAATTGATGGCGGTCAGATAGGTACGATTTGAACCATGCTAATGCACTTCCACTAATGCCAAAAAAGTTTTCTAGTCTATTCAAAAGAATGTTGTGGTCGATAGTGTCGAATGCAGTGCTAAGATCCAGTAGCACTAATAGAGAGATACAACCACGATCAGATGATAAGAGCAGGTCATTTGTAACTCTAATGAGAGCAGTCTCAGTACTATGATACGGTCTAAATCCTGACTGGAAATCCTCACAGATACCATTTTTCTCTAAGAAGGAATATAATTGTGAGGATACTACCTTTTCTGGTATCTTTAATCTTTGATTAACTAGTTATTTGGGGTCAAGTTGTGTTTTTTTAATGAGAGGCTTAATAACAGCCAGTTTGAAGGTTCTGGAGACATATCCTAATGACAATGACGAGTTAATAATCCTTCAGATGGGGATCTATGACTTCTGGAAGCACCTCTTTTAGGAGCTTAGATGGAATAGGGTCTAACATAAATGTTGTTGGTTTAGATGATGGTTTAGATAACAAGTTAATACAATTCTTCCTCTCCTATAGTAGAGAATGAGTGGAATTGTTCCTCAGGGGATCTATAGGGCACTATCTGATGCAATACTGTAGCTGACAGCTGCATGGTTACAATTTTATCTCTAATAGTATCGATCTGGGAATTAAAGTAGCGTATTGACCCGAATATAAGACGACCCTGATTATAAGACAACCCCCTTTTTCAGGATGTACCTTTTGGAAAAAGGCTTTTTGAAAACCAAATCTTGTGTTTTACTGAGATTTTTTTTTTCTTAAATTATTTTCATATTGCATATTTTTCCTATTTTAATTTTTGTTTTGAAATTATGGTATCAGTAATACTGGTAAAATGAACCAACAATCACATTTAAAAATATACACTTTTGATAAACCATAAAAATAACAGGTAGCCCATTTGAATTATATAACAATTAGGCTATCCATCTCATAGTAGCCTACCAAAATTTTATTAGCAGTAGAGGTGAAATCTTATTATAGTTTATCAAATCTGGGTATTGTCTTACGTTTTAAAATCACTTACAGAGGAAGTTTGTTCCCATCAGGCTAACATGACAGTCACGACTCTGTAAGCTTTTCTTTGTCTTTTGTTTTCACTCACGATCTTTACAACAAATTACATTACGTATTTCTTGGCACACTCGTTTTACGCGTATTTGGCGCCACCTATTGTTGTGGGTGTAATTTGCATACATATTATTTCTGAAATGCTGGAACGTATTTAAAAGAACAATACTTCATGACTGCTCAACCACAGCAACTGGGAGCAGAAAAAGAAGAAAAGCACGTAAACTTTCAAATGGGTCTTTATTATGGCAGCAGCAGGTATGCAATACAATTTTAAAATGTGTATTATAAACAGATATATATCGCTTATAATTATATACAACTATAGCACATCTATTTTCCTATTTTTAAACAGGAGATTTAAATAATCAAATAATAAATATTATAAAATATGCTTGGAATAATAAGAATACATTTTACATAATAAGTATTTTTAAATACATTTTACACAATAATAAGAATAAATTTGTAAATAAAATTAATTTTATTTACAGCAGACAATCATGTGACTGGCCACGTGAGCAGCGTGTTCCCGGGTACGCAGGATCACAGAACTCGCTCCTCCACTGTGAATAAATCTCCATCCGAATCCATGAGTTTTATCACTGAGGTGATATGTAAATTTATTTTTACAGACGTCCATATGAGAAACAATTACCGTCCGAATCGGGCTATAGTCTAGCCCCTGAATATAAGACGGCCACGTTTTTTTCAGATGTATTTCCAAGAAAAAAACATTGTCTTATATTCGGGTCAGTACGGTAGTTCATAAAGTCATTACTGCTGTGCTGTTGGGAAATGTTAATTTAGCCACTATTTTGAATAAATACCTGGGGTTATGTTTGATTTCTTCTAAAAGAGATGTAAAATAATCCGATCTAGCAATTTTTTAATGCTTTTCTGTAGGATAGGGTACTTTCCCGCCATGCAATACGAAATACCTCTAGTTTTGTTTTTTCTCCAGCTGTGCTCCTTTTTGCCAGGGTGCTCTCTTTAGGGTGCGAGTGTGCTCATTATACCACGGTGTCAGACTCTTTTCCTTAATCTTCCTTAAGGGTAAAGGAGCAACAGTATCTAAAGTGCTAGAAAAGAGAGAGTCCATAGTTTCTGTTACATCATCAAGTTGTTCTGAGCTATAGGATATGCTGAGGAATTGAGATAAATCAGGAAGATTACTTACAAAGCAGTCTTTTGTGGTAGAAGTGATGGTTCTACCATACTTGTAACAAAGAGTAGAATTTACAGTTTTAGCTATATGGAGTTTACACAAGACTATATAATGATCTGAGATATCATTGCTTTGCTGCAGAATTTCAACACCATTAACATCAATTCCATGTGACAGTATTAAATCTAGAGTGTGATTTCAACAATGAGTAGGACCTGACACGTGTTGTCTAACCCCAATAGAGTTCAGAATGTCTATGAATGCTGATCCCAATAAATCTTTTTCATTATCAACATGGATATTAAAATCACCAACAATTAAAACTTTATCTGCAGCCAGCACTAACTCTGATAGAAAATCAGCAAATTCTTTAATAAAGTCTGTATGGTGCCCTGGTGGCCTGTATACAGTAGCCAGTACAAACATCACATGGGGTTTATCATTAACACTTGTTTCTCTGGATAATGTTATATGAAGTACCATTACTTCAAACGAGTTATACTTGAAGCCCGCCCTCTGAGAAATACTGAAAATATTGTTATAAATTATAGCAACACCTCCCCCTTTGCCTTTTGGATGCGGCTCATGTTTATAACAGTAATCTTGGGGGGTAGACTCATTTAAAGTAATGCAATCATCAGGTTTTAGCCCTGTTTCTGTCAAACAGAGCACATCTAGGTTATGATCAGTGATCATATCATTTACAAAAAGCGCTTTCGTAGAAAGGGACCTGATATTCAATAAGCCAAGCTTTGTCAGCTTTATCAAGCTGTATCATTTGTTTGTTTTTTTAGTCTTAGTTTTAGTTAACAGTAATAATCCTGGCACTATAAACCAATCAGAACAGCTCAGCAACTGCACAGCAGCACTTTGCATGGACACTGAACATTTATCTCTTTGTCTCTTCTCTCTCAGGCTTTGTGAGCTTCGATAACCCAGCGAGCGCTCATACGGCCATCCAGGCCATGAACGGCTTTCAGATCGGCATGAAGAGACTCAAAGTGCAGCTGAAAAGACCGAAAGATGCCAACAGACCCTACTGAGATACAGACAGGTAAGAGCAGACAAAACATTAGGAAAGAGAGAGATTTATCATGCAAAAGAAGGGAAGAATGAAATACTGAGAAGATGAGGAAAAAAGAGAAAATTCTGCAGGGATTTGTCTGAATAAGGATGCTAAACACACGTATGGATAATGGGAGGTGATAGAGGCAGTGCATGCTCAAAAAATAGATGAGAAAATTATCCAGAGGCCTGAAAAAATTGTGAAAACAGTTTAGTAAATTTCACAAATAATTACAAAGAAACAGCAACTTGACACAACTAACTTTGAAAAATCAAGTGAAAATAAAACAATGTAAATACTATGAAATATGATATAAAAATCGTTATAAATAACACTGTCAGAAATTACACACTCCACCTTTAAATGTGATAAATAAGCATAATAATAAATACTATGATCCAGTTTTTCATTACTGATGATGCTGTTTTGTATTCTCTTGATGAAAATCATAAATGACGGAGACCCCGTGGCTATGGTTTACTAGCAACAGATAATCCACTACCTCTGAAGTTGTAGTAAGTTGATTGGTCTGTTTGGTTTGGGTTGCTCTATGGCCACGAGGTGTGGGCTGCATGGCATGTTGCAGATGGATTGTTTGGTGCGTTTGTAACTTTGATTTCTCTGATGAATTACCGTGAGATCTGACTGGTCATTTTCAGTTCGATTGAAAATGAATTACACATTAGTAACCCACTCGCTCTCTGTGATGAACTAGACTGCAGTTTCTGAAGTCTTCTATTTTGTGCTGTAAATAGTGTGCTTATAATTATGAATGATTCAGAATGTTTATCATATAACATAAGAGCAGGTAAACAGGTGCTGTGACTAAAGCGTTAGTTCAGCCCAAAATAAAGCCCAATCATCATTCACTCACCCTCATATTGCTCCAGACACATACTCTGTGGAACACAAAAGAAGATATTTAGAGGAATGTTCATGCTGCTCTTTCCCATAAACATGAATGGAACAAAATGTACCGTACAAGTAAAACGTGTGAATTCTGAAGCCATTGTGCAAGGAACAGACTGAAATTTAAGTCTCATATTCAAACTTGGCAGATTAATAAGTCAAAACATGAGGGTGAATAAATTATATTTTAATTTCTGAAGTACCTTCTTCAGTGTGAATCTGCCTGAGCGTCTGACGGTGATGTTACAGTAAGTACAGTGCCTGGTGCTGAATGGAGGAAACGTCAACAATGCAGGAATTCTGGGGAAGATGATGTTAAATATCAGATTAGTGAACCTCATCTTTATAGTCATTGTGTATGTACTCCAGAAAATAATGGGTAACACTTTATAATAACTGCATGCTATGAATCATTAGGTAAGCATTAGTAAATAGTTAGTTCATCCTTTATAAAGCATTGTCCCAACATTAATAGGCATTAGTAAGCAGTTTATAAATACCTTGTTCTTGATTTATAAGCATATCTATTACAAAGAGATTTAAAGTCTCAGTTATCTTCCAAACAAACACAACACAGAGGGATACAGAACTCAGAAATACGTATTTATTTCAAGATGCAAAAAAATTAACTATGCAACTGTAGACCTGAATTTTTTTCTATGAAATTGCAGAGGTTTATTTTTCATTTTTTATCAAGTGTACAGTTGTACAGTTTCATTTTTTGCATCTTGAAATAAATATTTCTGTGTTCTGTATCCATCCGTGCTGTGTTTAGCCTTTAAATCTGCTTTGTAAATGTTTTATAAGATATAAATAGTCCTCACTTTAGATGAGCTCACAAAAATATATGGCTGACAACTGCTAAGTGTTTTATAACTACCTGACTTAATCATGAATTACAGCAGGAATATGTGTT
Organism: Schizothorax lantsangensis; assembly: GCA_027422415.1. Classification (NCBI taxonomy): domain Eukaryota; kingdom Metazoa; phylum Chordata; class Actinopteri; order Cypriniformes; family Cyprinidae; genus Schizothorax; species Schizothorax lantsangensis. The sequence goes on along the minus strand of CM049850.1, from coordinate 7,174,861 downwards.
AATAAAAAAGCATTTTAATAACACACTGAGCAACTATTATCATGTGTCTAAATAATAAGATTTATAAATGTACATTTAAATAGTTTATTAATCATTTACTTACACTTTCTAAATGATCTTATGAAACACTGACAACTCCTAAATAACTGGTTTGTAAATAACGTAATAATTTAGAAATGTTAAATTGATTATTAATAAAGTATGAAAATACAATTATTAAACATTATAGATATGCTCAAGAACAAAACATTTATAGCTGTATTTATAAATTGCTTACTAATGCCTATTAATGTTAGAACAATGCTTTATAAAAGATGAATTGACTATTTACTAATGCTTACCTAATGATTCATAATGTGTAGTTATTATAAAGTGTTACCAAGAATGGCTATTCAGTTCTAAAGCAAATACCCAGAATTCCTGTTGCAACTTAAACCAGAGAGTGCTGCATGTTGGCTGCAATGAGAATCACTCATAAATAGATCTAAATGCACACATACAGAAGAAACACACGTGCACATGGAATCATCACCACAACATTGTGATATGAAAGCACTATGATCTCCAGCAGTCTTGAGCTTCACTGTGACCTGCATGGGCAGCGGGAATGTGTTTGTGTGTATAAAAGCACATCTGATATGGCATATATGCAGCAGCTGAGGTGTTTGACAGGTTGTGAGTAGATTTCCTATTGTTTGACCTCCTCAGCACTGAAGTGTGTCATTTTATCCATGTTATAACATCTTCTCATATCCCAGATTAATATGGAGAGACTTTGTAAGTGTCTGTAAAACATTGATCTGTTGGTTTGAGCATCATGTCCAGCCCAACACTACAATGATTTAACCAATGCTGTGGTTTTAGGGCGGGACCATCTGTTTGACTGACCAATGGCAGACGGGAGGAAAATCTTTTGAAAACAGTCATTATTTTTGCACTTACATTTGGTGACAAAATTACACACTTCACTGTAAATCTGCAACTTTTCTTGCAATCCGTTTTGCTATTTTTTTCTGCATTAATTTTTACAGAAATATTTCTGTAATGCTTTCCAAACATAGCATGCCTGATATTGAACATGTTTTGTCACAGAAGCGATTTGACGCTCACACAGAGATTTCATAATAACATTCAGTAATTGAGTGAGTTCTTAGTTCATTCAGTGAATCACTTGACTGGAAAGAGTGTCGTCTAACACGAGCGAGATGAGTGTGGGTGATGATGATACCATGATGTTTTTATTCACACTGAGGAACCTGAAGAAACAGACATTAACCTGAAAGCTGAATTGTTGCTGCTTTTTGCCTGTGATCCAAAGCAGAGAATTGATCAGCATCATCATCAGTGTAATGCAGTCAATCTCTCTCTTTCTGTCTGTCATAGGATGGAGATTATTGAAGTGTTCATGCAGCAGATGGACTCCAGACGCTGAGCTGCACAGCTGAATTATTAACGTGAGATGTTTGTTATCTAGCACACTCACATGTGTGCGTATGCAAAGGACAAATAAAAGATCATGTACATAAATCACATGCATTTAAACACACGTGCACACAAAGTTATGGAAAGATGTCAATGGTATTAACACACACACACACACACACACACACACACACACACACACACACACACACACACATGCTACTTCTTATGGACCTTCTTAGCTCTACAAATGTTTAAAACTATCATTTTTCATACAAAATGTAAAAAAAAAAAAAAAATGCAAATAAAAGAGAAGACCAGCCACAGTAAATGACCATAATCAGGTTTAAATAATTAAGCTTAAAATAAACTATTTAACAAAAAATAAGAATAGTTGCATTAAAGCAAAAGACAATAGTTACAGTATTATTATTGTTGTTGTAAGAAAAAACGTCTTAAGATTTCTACTTTTTCATTATAAATGTGATGTAAGGGGACTCAGGACCTTCTGGGCAAGTTTTAATATTTTATCTTTTTATTTATCTATTTATTCGTATTTGAAAAACATGGTTTGGGATGTGGTCTCTTGGTTTTCATGTTTTTTAGAGAACTACATTAAAGCAATTGTAAAACTTTGTAACTTATTGAAATATGAATTACAAAGATGATATTTATGTCTTAACTTTTTTGATCAAACTTTTGTTTCTAATTTAAATAAAATAAAGGTATTAAAACAAAAGTCTGTCATGTTTTATGTGTTAATGGATCGAGGTCTGTGTGTATCATTGAGTGTGTCATATACTGAAGATGCATATACACTGAGATTATTATATTTCACAGCAATGAACCAGGTACTTATTTGACTCTAGAGCCTCCAGAGTGGAGAAGACAGTCTGACACGCACATTCACAACGCTGCACGATACGACTGCAAACACATACATGTTTCTTCATCAGATTCTGATAAATGTGTCTCTGCATCAGTGTCTCAGCAATGGATGCTCTGCAGTGAATGGGTGCCGTCAGAATGAGAGTCCAAACAGCTGATAAAAACATCACAATAATCCACACCACTCCAGTCCATCAGTTAACATCTGGAGAAGACAAAAGATGAAACATATTTAGCTTCTGGCTAAAATATGAGTCCAAAATATTAATGCTTCCTCCAGTGACAATCACACACCAAATACTTTTTGTGGCCACTGTATGTGGAAAAAGATGAATAAAGCTTTAATGTTTAGATAATATAACACTATATGTTGATATAATGTAAATTAACATTATTAATGAAAGTTATTATAACTTATTAACAGTGTTGGGCAGTAACTAGTTACTGTAACTTAGTTAATGTAATATTACTTTTTGTAGTAACTAGTAGTGTAACTAATTACTAATAAGATTTCAGTAATAATATTACAGTTACATCCATAAAACAGCTTAGTTACTTTTGATGCCTCGACCCGCTGATTTAAAATCCAACAATCAAATAATTCCTAGATTTATGTTCATAATTGTCACGACTCGCACATGCATGTGATGTCCCCAGAGCAGCAGGCAAGCTTGGAATATGGAAAAGCTTACATTCAGCAGATAGAAATATTGCATTAAATTGATTTTGTCAAGAAAAAAGATGATCTGAACACTGTTGTGTATTACTTTACTCTGCATTACATCCCTCTGATCAGCATGTGCTACATTATATTACTATAATTAAAAATATTTTTGGAAAAATAAACAGTTTCTTACAAACTTATGTGATTTGATAAAATACATAATGAAATATAATATAATCGTATATGGGAAACGGAGAAATTACAATTAGCTTCAAGCTACACATGATAATTAATGAGATTAATACAACACTTCTACTTGAATGTTACTATTAATCACTATTGAGTGTTTGTAATAACTTCTGACTGAGATACAATGTGGATTTTGGTCAAATGATGAGGCAGAAATATGTTATTAGTAACATTTATGTGGAAGATACACAGTTACAACTTCTGTGCGGCGTGAAGAAACAATGTAACTAGTAGTGTAACTAATTACTGTTGCCAGAAAGTAATAAGTAAAGTAACAATATTACTTTTGAAAGGAGTAACTAGTAATGAGTAATATATTACATTCTTTGAGTAACTAGCCCAACACTGGTTATTAAGTGCAAGGCAAAACTTTTCCAAACCTACTCGTTTGCAATGCTTCTATCTCTCCAGCAGGGGACAGTGTGCTAGTGATGACTTATCATTTTGACCACCATGGCAACAACATGTTGAAAAGCTTGCAATAATTCATCTTTTTACAGTTGGTGGCAGAAAAATGAATCTTAGCTGCTCATGATTAGGCAAATGTCTCAAAACTTCATTAAAGCATTACTTTCATACATTACATTATGAAGGGCAATGTATTTTATGCATTTTGGCTCTTTAAAAAACGTATACAAATTAAAATAATATAAAAATTGTTATAATTGATATACACTGCTGGCTTAAATCTCACAAAACCGTGGGATTCAATTTAATTTTAGGTGCCCTTTATGACATTACCATTATGACCTTCAGATGTAATATTAAAGATGCTGGCCTAATGACATCTAATGATGGACTGTTTGAAGAATCTGAGGATATTAGAGAAATAATATCCCTGATTCTCATAGGATCAATAAGAAAAAATATGTCAAAAAATGTCAAATTCATAAATTCTATGGGTCTAGCTTCCGGTCTCATCCGCGTCCAGCTGTTTTTAGCTGTACAATACAGTTCGTTTTGCTGCTTGATATTGAAAATTTGCATGTCTTACGATATTATTTTCATGTATTATCTTAATTATGAACACACTGGTTTGTAGTGCAAACAGTTTTATCATTTACATGCTGTTATTCTTCTCGTTATTTATCTATAACGACTAATGAACCAGAAGTCTCACCTATAGACTTACTTCCACGTTGAAGAAAAAGGTGGAGAAGTAAACATCTCAGTCAGGAGCACCTAATTAATAAGCAGAAAACAATTAAGGAAAAAGTCTTATGTAAAAGATTTACACATAAATAAAAAATCAAAGATTCACAATCCATCCTGACATGCACCTATTATGAACATTATATGGTGTATTACTGTGCGTTCACACCGCAGGCGGCGAGAGCGTCAAAGTGGCCGGAAGTCATTCATTTTCAATGTGAGCCGGCGGCAGCTCCGGCGAGAGCGTCGCGGTGCGTTTTGGACGGTGAGAGCGTCGAGGAGAGTTGAAATCAAGTCAACTTTATGGTAATGAGCTATGACGCGGTTCAGCGGCAACCAATCGGAATGTAGAAGTCCTCCGCTTGAGAGGAGTCCAGAGAACGCAGTCCTGTAAACTTTGGTTCTGACCACATTAGTTCCCAAGCATTTTAGCGCTAGAACCAGGGCCGTCCTTTGGTGCGGTCGCACTGGGCCCCGCACTTTGAGGGACGCGATGGACACCCCCCCACCCCCACCAGAATGCGATCGCAAATCGGACAGAGGGGGCCCCTCTCCCTACCTCGCACCAGGCCCCGCGTCAGCTAAGGACGGCCCTGGCTAGAACGCTTTGTTTTTTTCAGCGGGAATGCTATTAATTTCTCAAAACGACATAGATGACCAATAACATTAGGGCTACACTTCAACCAGGACAGTTTGGAATGTAGGCTGCGCACAAATTAACGTTAATGTTAATTAAGGACCTAGGCTAGTAAAGGTCTCCTATAAACTGCATGTTGAAATTAGACTAGCACTTAACCAACAAAAAACACACCACACAAATGGCATTTATTGGTTTATTTCGTTAGCAAACATGTAACTATAATTGTTGTAACTATAAAGCTCTTTCCATTGATCAATTTCTTACTTTCACAATTAAAATATTTAATGAGGTTAACTTATACACTACTTGTGGTCAGTCTGCACCAGATCAACATGCTGTTTCCTTTTCAGCTCCTTTAAATACAAGACCAAGCGTTCGATCGTCAGAGCGTCAACGAATCTGTCTACAGCGTCGTTGGCAGAGCGGCCAGAGCGAATTTTGACGCTCTCGCCGGCGGCGGTGTGAACGCACAGTTAGACTTGTTTCAGTCATGATTTTTTTTTTCATTGAATCAGTTGGGTGAATAATTCAATGACTCACTCAAAGTTTACAAAAAGATGTTTGTCGCCACCTACTGGAGTAATGATTTAACCTGCAGAATAGGTGGTTTCCTAACAAACACACTTTATTCAGCTTACTAAAGCCTCTCCTGCATTGACATCCATTCAAAACAGCCTTCTAGTCTCCTTGCCAGTATAACTACTACCTCCGAGTCTCCGTCTGGGGGAGGAGCTCTGCTGACATCACGGAAGAATTACATTTTTGTTCATTGGCCAACATTCGAAGGGCGGGCCAATGTGAAAATCTCAACCAATAGCGTGAGCCTGGGGCGGGGCTAACGGTTTGTGCAATCAATTGTGTTTTAAGGGCATGATTAATAATAGTTAGATTAATGATTTGATATTTGTGTGCTGTGAATACCATTACAGTCAAACCAAAATTTATTCAGACACCTTCAACATTTCTTACATTATCAGTTTATTCGCTATAGTTTAGAAAATGGTAATAAAATATGAAAGAACTCAGAGTTAAACTGTGTCAGAACAAATTCATCTTGATAATATCAGATAACTTTGAAACGTAGGCTATGTAATGGATTACAATCAACCAAAAATTATTCAGCTGTTAAATTTAAGTACACAATTAGATAATACCAATTTAGCTCAACCAATTACTAATGCTTAATTTTGTTCAGTCTGTGGTGTGAAAATATCGCATTAGCAATAAAAAGACACTAAGTGCAAATAGCCCATCTTGTTGGCAAAGGCTATTTACACTAACTCCGCCCACTAAGGCGCATGTATTTTGACGCGGTCGACCCGAGTTCGAACCCGCCTTTTGCCAAACTTTTTTTCTCCCTTTTCAAATCTCATATCGCATCAGAAAGGCATTTATTTTCAATAAAAATGAAGGAAATTATCAAAAAGTTGAAAATAAAGTATGGGGTAGGGTTAGGGTAGGTGTAGGGATGGCTTTATTGTCCCAATAATGTGGCATCCATTTAATAATTTGAATTAAAACTATAATTTACACTCAATACGTTATTATTGCGTATTGTTTTATAATGTACTTGTCACGGTGCACACAGGAGGGAGGAACAGGAACACGCTGACGAGGACTTAAACTCAAATAATAGTCTTTAATTACATCAAGGCAGGACTGACATGGACAGAAACACCGGGAGTAACGAGTAGACCAGACCAAATCAAACTGAACAGACAGGACTATAAATACACAGGTAAATCATAGATAATAAGACAAACAGGGCTGGACAAGGATTAACTCATAATGACACTTAACGAGGACAGGAAACAAACCAAATATGGACACATGAGGCAGGAACACATGACACACAACAGAACCCTGACAGTACTACAATACTGAGGTGCAGATAATTGATATTTATTTGTAATAAGTAGTATAAATAGCAGAAAATCTTGCTATTTTAACATAGTGTAAATAGAATCTATAGCTATTTGCACTTAGTATAAATAGCCGCTGCCAAAAAGAAAAAGCACTTCAGCAAAACATGATCAGGTCAAAGTGTCTGAATAATTTTTGATCCTAAATTTTACTGCTAGTACACTTTATGAAGATTTTTTTGGGTATAATATGTCAGTTTACTTTATTTTGCTATCCTCACTTACACAAATAAACTATAGTGTCCTGCACCCACTAATAAAAAATTAATAAATCAATGATAAGAAAATGCGGGGGACATTGATAATACATTTTAAGCACATGTGGCAGTCAAAATATGTTTATAAACTTTAGAAAGTGTGTCATATCTACACAGCTTTCCATTATGAAAGAGTCCTGAAGAGTGTGACTCTCTCTCTCTCTCGAGCGTCACGATGATTAAGCCCCGCCTGTTCCGTTATTCCTCTCTCTCTCTCTCTCTCTCTCTCTCTCTCTCTCTCTCTCTCTCTCTCTCTATCTTTGATCCTGCGTGTCTTACCGACGCATCACCGGAGCCAAGCGGAAGAAAAGCTCGTGATATCCATCAATCAGGAAATACCATTCAGACTCACCATAGCTGTTGCTTTGTGGAGCCACTCTCTCCGTTAAACCGATTTTTACCGAGTAGAAAACTTTTTGTTTGTTTGTGGAGGAGAGATGCGGTTGGTAAACAGTCTGGCCGAACCGTGAATCCACTAACGGAGCATTAAAACCCAGCGGAGAGAACCGGAGAAGCGAGAGACATCCATCATCACGGTGCGCTGTTTCTGAGCGACACACACCACTGAGGCGACTGAAGTGAGTCTCCGCATACCGTGTGTGTGTGTGTATGTTAGCTAACATATTTTGGTGACAAATTTGTACCCAGAAGTGAGCAAAACCTCGTTTTGGGCACGTCCTGACTTGTAGAAACAGTATAAAAAGAAAGTAGGTAACGTTAAAGCTTTTTAAAATTGTAAATACGCAGAAGGTTTTCTGTTAGCGTTAGGCTGTAGTAGCATATTTATAACTATCTTATAACAATATAAGCCTAATGTCCCTAATTAGACAGCTATACGTGTGTGAGTGTAAACCAGACATACTTAGGGTCAAGATTTCTGATTAAATGACCCCTAAAGTTCGCTAAAATGTAAGAAAGCTCTCATATCAAGCACATGCTCTAAAGAGACTATGGGGGACAGTGGGCTAAATGCGTCGTTTCAAAGGACAGTTCACCCAAAAATGACAATCTGTCATCATTTAGTCACTGACAAGTTGTACCAAACCTGTACTAGTTTCTTTCAGCTGTTGAGCACAGAATACGATATTTTGAAGAATGTTGGTGACCAGCTATTTGACAGTAGCCATTGGCTACCATAGTAATGGAAAAAATACCATGGAAGTCAATAGCTACCGTAATTTCTTTGGTTACCAACATTCTTCAAAATATCTTCTTTTGTGCTCAACAGCTGAAAGAAATTCATACAAGTTTGGTACAACTTGTCAGTGACTAAATGATGACAGATTTTCATTTTTGGGTGAACTGTCCCTTTAAGGGAAATTAGATTTTGTATTGGCCCCAAAGTGTTTGACTATTCACAAAGTTTATTTTGTATTTACTATTGATGGAGTAACATAATATATGTAAAAAGGAATAGCTAAAGAAGGTGGTTTGATTAAAGACCAAATCAATACTGTATAATTGAAGCTAAAGGGTGTAGGATCAAAGGTCAGAGGGCAAAAGGCCCTGAGGAACTATAGTGATTCTTGATGAATGGGAAGTAATATGACAAATATGGTCACCATATGCATGCACATTTTCATCAAAATATCTCAAATCTCTCTTTTGGCATTTTTGTATATATTTTCTAAGAACTCTGACATATTCTAGTGGTATATATCTGGCATGTGCACTATTTCTACAGGCGTATTGAATCTGCAGTGTGATTTAATCAGTCAGTGTGAGCTCACTTTCACATTCTTCACAGCCAGTCCATCTCCCTCACTTATGGAAAACATTGCACAGCGATACAGGCATTCAGCATCCTCCTCTCCTGCCAGACTAGCAGTCTTTTGGTGACATTTTTAGCCAGCGTGTGCCTTTTAATTGGGGTGTCTTTACTCTCTATATCAAGAATGCATTTGAAAACCATAACAAGTCTTCTGTCTCAAAATCAACAGGTGTTTAGAAAAGTTCTGTGATGGCGTTGGCTATTTAGTTTAATTATTGTTTGTGGGAGAAAAGGTATTTTACTACTCTTATTTGAACCTTGCAGTTAAAATATTTATTTATAATTAAAACAATGAACTGTTTTTTAATAGTAGAGTTTATAACGTAGTTAAGAACAATAGAATTCAATGGGAATCCCAGACAGCCACATGTGCGTGCGTGTGCATTTGTGTCCATTCAGCTGGATCGTATGATGAACCACAGTTCAAGAGTCCATGTGTTTTCCTTTCGTCAGCTCTTTCTGTCCATCTGCTATAAAACATTTACCGAACATTTTCACTTCATTGTGCTGCACACACATTTGCGCTGAGATTTCATCTTAAATTGGAGCTTTCCCAAAATAGAAAGCTTTAAATATGACACACTAACACGAGACGAGATCAGTACTGATGAGTGAGTCCACTAGAAACATGTGTGGAAGATTTGACTAGCTAAAGAACAGCATGACAAACTTCTGCTCTTACCTTTGACCTAATTACAATCAGGCTCCAGAAGTGGCAAATACAAGCAGAGGAGACCGGGGCTAGTTGTCACACTTTACTCCAGTGAATAATTCATTATTGTTAAACGCCTCTTAATAGTAAGGAATGTTGTCACAGTGAACACTTGCCTTTAAACTGGATATTAGAGGTTTTCAGCAAAATCTATAGTGTAAAACAATTATGAAAATCATGTGACAGCAAAATTCTTCTCCATTCACAAGCTCTCAATATGATACACGCTTATGTCTAGGTTATTACTATTAAACCATGCAGTGGGAATCTCCATGCTAGAGCTGTTAAACTTCAGCTCTGAATCATTTGGCTCAAATGTTTTCCATTTTGAAGCATAATATGATCTATAAAACATTTGTGAAGCTCTAAAATGAATTCGCAGTCGCTCTGCACCAAGTCTGATTTTAATACCCAAATGAACACGACAGCAATGCAAAATCATTCCCCTAATGTTCCAGCTGCATGATGGGGTGTGTTAGGACATCTGCTGTTAGATGTTCAGGTGTGTTCAACACGTTTTCCCACATCCAGTGATCCGTTTCATCAGTTCACATGGAGTTAATGCTGCCCAAACTTTCCATTACAAACCTCTGGTTTCATGATTTATTGTTTGAAGTAAATGATTTGTGTGTGTTATCAGCATGATCACTTCAACCAGCACCTGACATGAAGGATTGACCATGTCTGATTCAATTACAGCAGAGTTCAATAAGAGTTCTGTTCAATCTGTGTAGTGTTGTTGTTAATCTAAAGTAGTTAAACTACACCACAGTCACACTTCAAGCTAAATTTCTACAGACACTGCAGTGGTCATACAATGACGTCAACCTCTTTTTAATTAATATAATACATACAAAATGTAAAAGTATTCAGTCTGCTCCACTTGCTACAAACCTGCAGATTTCATATGTGCATTATTTTAATTCAGAGGTCATGACGTGATGCACCAGTCTTCGTGATATTAATTAAAAGGTCAGAGTTCAGCAAATTTTAACTTTGAAAAGCAATGAAATTCACATGATTTTGTGTGTCCTGCATTCACATGCGAATGAATAGAAGTCAATGGAACAAAAAGTGTAGTGTGATTGTCCCTTTACTCTTCAGAAAAATCAATTCCCTAAAGATCATTTTTGTTATTATTATGTAATATATTTAATATATAACTGTCATGTCATAATTTACATAATTCACCTTTTTTTTTTACAATTAAATGTACCTTTTTAAAATGAACTGGAATGTCAGTTAGGGTGACAACTTTATATTATCTAAGAATATTAGTATATTATCTAAGTTCAAAGTACAAAAAGGTCATAATTTTATCATTAATAAATGGTATCATAATGTAAATGTCAAAACATAGTGATAAAGTTGAGCATATTAACTGTTTCTTTATGAAAAAAGACCAATGTAAAAGCAATGCCACGCAGGCCCTCAATGAGTTTTGCAGTCTGTGTCATTGTCATGATCTGTGTGAATGAACCAATTTGCTAAAATGAATCAGACATCTGAGTTTCACATAAAATATAGCAGGAGGGCATTAAAAGAGTGTGTGTTTGATTATTAAATCGCCATGACTGACCCAGTGTGGCTATTTGCACTTCATTACAAAGCTATATTATCATGAAAACATCTGAGCTAATGTCACATTACTGAAAAATGGAGTTAGGTTTAGTTGGTTACACCCAACACTGAATCTATGACGCCGTCGATTACCACAGAAAATAACTTTGACTCGCTTTGTAAAACCGTTGATAATTAAAATGTTAAAATACAAACCTACAACCACAAAACATTAGACACGAGACTGCTGTGACAGAATCACGTATCAGCATTGCCTGTGCAAAGTCATATTCCACTCCTCAATGTAAAATATACTAAGAAAAAGTATGCTCTAATGAATTTGTGTGGTGGTCAAATTTGGTTTGTCTCCTCAGAACTGGAACTAGAACTCTATGACACAGGATCCTTGCAGACTAGAATTAGACATCAATGATTTAACTGATTGACTCTGCAGGGAAATAAGTGGACATGCTATTATACAGACACACTGGTGTTGGGTCAGCTGCATAAACAGACGTATCATCAGCAGAAATCATCCTGTAACACACCCTCACCGGCCAATAATTACACACAACAAACCCGTTTACACAAGGCCAGTGATGGACATTTGACTCTCAAATATTTGTTGCTGGCTTTACAAACACTGAGCAGGCTGGACGCGCTGCTGCTGATTAGTTTATTGAGTTCTTGTCTCATCATTGAATGACTTCATGTGAGTATCACTGTCAAACAAACCACCTCACCATTACTAAGCATAACCTCAGTGCTGGAAGTCTGGCAGCTCCACCTGGACTCGTCCATCACTCGAGTCTGTTGAGGCAGCTGGGATTCCTCTGGGTGTCTAAAAATGATATTGATGTGCCACAAATGTAATTATGTAAATTCTCTTTGCAATAGCAATTGCTCTTGTATAAGTTTTTTTTTTTTTCTGTTTCTAAGAAAATGTTGTGGTGCTTTATTGTGCAAAACTCACGGCCACAATAGAGTGCAACAGTTTGTTACCAGGTTAATCGGTGGTATATGCTTTTTTCAAGCTGTCTGTTCACATTATTTCATGTTTAACAGCTGAATTCATTGTGAAAAACTACATTACCCATGATGCTGTACAGAAAATTCCATTAATCAGAGAGTTGTGGCAAGTAAATTGTGCCAAAACACAGAGTAATTAAGTCTCGCTATGCTGTCAAAACGCTTAAATATTTGTATGCATATTTTGCAATAAATTTAAATATTGTTCCTATAAATATAATAAACAACTTTAAATCAATAGTTTTATATTTCTCCATCATTTTTAGTTTGATTATGTCATTTGCAATGCCTCATGGGAGTATAGTTCTTTCCCTCATGAAAGCTGTGAATTTCCCAGTTCTGTGCCTTTTTATTTTTGTCTGAATTTTCGGCTTAAAATTAAAGATTGTAATGTTGTGATTCACCTCGTAGCTGGCTAGTTTTGTTCATGGCTTATAATGCTTTAACAAAGACTTCTTAAAACAGGCACTGACTTGTGAGGTAAGGTGCTGTGATGCATTGCTATGCGGTTGCTAGGGTGTTCTGAGCGGTTGTTGACATGTTGCTATGCGGTTTCTAGGGTGGTCTGAGCGGTTTGGTTGTTGACATGTTGCTATGCGGTTGCTAGGGTGGTCTGAGCGGTTGTTGACATTTTGCTATGTGGTTACTAGGGGTTGTCTTCTGTCTGAAGTGAAACAGTGTTGTGGTCTCTATATATGACTCAGCTCCCTTCTTCAGTGGAAATCTGGGGGATTTTTTACTCTTTTTATCAGAAGTATAATTGCTCAGAAAAGTGTGTTCAGTAGAGTTGTGAGATTTAAAGGGCACCTGTTATGCAAAATCCACTTTTACATGGTGTTTGGACATAAGTGTGTGTTGGCAGTGTGTGAACACAACCACCCTACAATGATAATCTTATATTTTAATCCCCATTAAACCAAATCAGTCTCACTATCTGAGCCACTGGGGACGTAGTGGATTACTGAAAAAGACATCGGCGATGAGAGAGCATGATACAGGGCTGTGGGAAGTTCGGGGAGGACTTTTTTTTTTTTTTTTTTTACAAAGCGATTAGCCATTTACAAACAACTTGCCTACATTTTTGCATTAAAATATACAGAACAGGCAGGCTACATGAAGATGAAGAAGGGCTAGGGTTTTTCCTGTAAATAATATTCTTCTATAAAGGAGAACTTTTCACTTTTCAAGCTCCTTGTTGAGAAAGATAATGTAGCTCTTCAGCGATTAAGCTATATTATTGATAAGATTGCGGGGCAGCGCTGAGAAGTTTCTGTGTTGCTGAATGTGCTGTGAGCTACAGTGAAGACAGCGCATTAGTTTAAAATGCTTCTAATTTTTATTGTTATTTTTTAAACATAGAGAGTGTGTTAATTTGTGCAATAATAACCTACCTGTCAGGGTTCTGTTGTGTGTGTCATGTGTTCCCGCCTCTTGTGTCCATATTTGGTTTGTTTCCTGTCCTTGTTTCATGTCATTATGAGTTAAGTATGTTCCAGCTGTGTTTGTGTGATTATGTGTTGATTACCCTGTGTATTTAGTTCCTGTCTTTTGAGTTTGATTTCGTCTGGTCTACTCGTTACTTCCCGGTGTATCCTGTCTATGAGTCCTGCCTTGTCCTGCCTTGATGTTTCAATTAAAGACTATTATTTGAGTTTACGTCCTCATCTGCGTGTTCCTGTTTCCTCCTCGTGTGTGCACCGTGACACTACCAGCAATGTAAAGATGATTTTTTAATATATTAGAATGAGTACATTATTATTTATGGGCCTAAAAACAAGATGCAAAAAAATCAGAATATTGTACCTGGTGGGAAGTGCTCGATGTAAACATGAAACATACGCCATTAATTATATTGTAGCTAGGGCTGGGCGATAATTCGATAGTTTATGTCTGCACAAATCATTTCACTCCAGACTGCTTTGTGAATGTCATGTCGTTATAGTGCTCAGCTAGCATTTTAACCATATTTGTGTGCATATGTTATCGAAGTATTTTCATTGATCGGTGCCATTGAGCCGTGCCGATGACAGGTCAGCGTGAGCTTTGTAGCATCGCACTGTTTCGTCCCACTTTTCTTCCCATGTGTTCGGCTGTTCTCTCGCTCTCAGTCATGTTGCTTCGACCGACTGTTTATTGCTGTAGGTATGCAAACCAGAGATGTATATGCTACGCCCTCTTGTAAAGACACGCCCCAAAAATGACATTTTCCAGATGTTATAATAAATGTGACCCTGGAGCACAAAACCAGTCATAAGGGTCAATTTTTCGAAACTATGATTTATGCATCATCTGAAAGCTGAATAAATAATCTTTCCATTGATGTATGGTTTGTTAGGATTGGACAATATTTGGCCGAGATACAACTATTTGAATATCTGGAATCTGAGGGTGCAAAGAGAAAATCGCCTTTAAAGTTGTCCAAATGAAGTTCTTAGCAATGCATATTACTAATCAAAAATTAAGCTTTTAAATATTTATGAAAGGAAATTTACAAAATATCTTCATGGAAAATGATCTTTACTTAATATCCTAATAAGATTTGGCATAAAAGTAAAATTGATAATTTTGACCCATACAATGTATTGTTGGCTATTGCTACAAATATACCTGTGTTACTTATGACTGCTTATGTGCTCCAGGGTCACATATGATCTGTGGGGTATTTTGAGCTGAAACTTCACAGACACATTCTGGGGACACCAAAGACCAATATTACATCTTGTAAAAAGGGGCAAAACAGGCCTTTTAATGAGTAGTCTTAAAATTGAAGATTATGCAGTTGATTTTTTCAGTCCATTTTGATTGATTCCATGTCTTGTCATCATCTGATAATCTACTCGGTGCATGTCTTTATCAGAGGATGGTCAGTGTCAAGAGCATTTGACCTTGCTGAATCAATCATTTATTAATAGACTGTTTTAGTCGACCTCGTCTGACACACATCTGGGATTGGGATGGTTGCCATTAGGCATCATTAGTGCTCTGTAAATAGACTATAATGTGTCTTTGGTGCTGTCAGACATACAGTACAGTGTTGTCCACAAGACACAAACATACAAATGCCAAAGTCTCAAGGTTTTTCTAGTGGGCATGCTCTAGTTTAGTGCCAGCTAGTAGATCATAATCATCGTTCTCCATATAAACGACAGATATTTAATTATATTGTAATAGCAGTGCAAGCAGAGCAAGTGTACTGAAATGAATGGGAAAGCATTCTGAATGGATTAAAAACCTCTGTGAAACTACACATATTCACACACTCACTCTTCTGACGTCTGCTTGAGTTTCCAGCACTCAACAAAACCCTGTTCCTCGCAAAACGCTCTACACACTTCCTCACGGTCCTTCCAGACACACACACACACACACACAGTGCACTGATAGGTTGAGCAGAGAATGGCCAGAGTGGAGTCACATGACCAGAGCAGCCAATGAGAGCTCAGGAAGCGCTGTCGTGAGCGGGATGGGGCGTCTGCCCCTCATAGGGGTGTATGACTGCGGTGAAGAGGAATGCTTGCATTAACACAAGATCTGAAATAAGAGTGTTACACTGAACTTTGTCTGATCTTGCAGGGCTCTAGACTCATTCTTCCCACTGGTCGCACTAACTTTCTCAGTTGGTCGCACAAGCACATCATTTGGTCGCAATTTTTTATTTATTTGATACAACATTTGATTAATCAATGCATGCTGATGAACTTTTATCATAGTTTATAGTTATATGGTAACGAAAGTGTTCAACATTAAACCCTTTTTCATCAGTATTATTTGTGATTTATATTTTCACTTTTCACTTTTCACTTATAAATTCACTTTTGTGACAGGTGTTCCTCTTTTCGTGCGTTTTCACTTTCAAATCTGCGATCTTGGTGTCACGCTTTACAAGAAAAGATAATTGTCTGTTTTGCTTATATCTATACACCTTTCACTTTTTAAGACTAAAACAAAAGATGGATTCATTGGTATTCTTAATTAAAAAGCACAAAAACAATAAAACAGTAGGTTACAATGACAAACTAGCATAACATTTATTAATAAAAATGAATAAGACGAGGCACAGGACACATCACATGCTGTATTATACCGACTAATACATAACAGAATGTTTAGCAAACACTGAGGAATCAAATAATAATAATATAAAAAAATAAGGAAAGCCTCCATAGTGTAATGTGAGGTAAACGGCAAAGATAACAAGCTTTTCAAAACGAAAACAAAAAGAAAAGTAAAACTAAACTGGCTGTCTCTGACAGGACTTGCATGTTTTTTCTACAAGAATACCAACATGTTCACCTTCTCTGGTTTAAGAAGCGGTCTTTTACTTTAGTTTGAAAACCAAATCCTCCGTTGTGCTCCGTCCGCGGCGCGCATCTTCACGCTCGTGCTGACGCGGCGAGTATAAACCAGGCTCTACACCTGAAGCGCTCGTGCTGACGCGGCGAGTATAAACCAGGCTCTACACCTGAAGCGCTCGTGCTGATGTGGCGAGTATAAACCAGGCTCTACACCTGAAGCGCTCGTGCTGACGCGGCGAGTATAAACCAGGCTCTACATCTGAAGCGCTCGTGCTGACGCGGCGAGTATAAACCAGGCTCTACACCTGAAGCGCTCGTGCTGACGCGGCGAGTATAAACCAGGCTGTACATCTGAAGCGCTCGTGCTGATGCGGCGAGTATAATCCAGGCTCTACACATGAAGCGCTCGTGCTGACGCGGCGAGTATAAACCAGGCTCTACACCTGAAGCGCTCGTGCTGACGCGGCGAGTATAAACCAGGCTCTACACCTGAAGCGCTCGTGCTGACGCGGCGAGTATAAACCAGGCTCTACACCTGAAGCGCTCGTGCTGACACGGCAAGTATAAACCAGGCTCTACATCTGAAGCGCTCGTGCTGATGCGGCGAGTATAAACCAGGCTCTACACCTGAAGCGCTCGTGCTGACGCGGTGGAGTATAAACCAGGCTGTACATCTGAAGCGCTCGTGCTGACGCGGCAAGTATAAACCAGGCTCTACACCTGAAGCGCTCGTGCTGACGCGGCAAGTATAAACCAGGCTCCACACCTGAAGCGCTCGTGCTGACGCGGCAAGTATAAACCAGGCTCCACACCTGAAGCGATCGTGCTGACGCGGCGAGTATAAACCAGGCTCTACACCTGAAGCGCTCGTGCTGACGCGGCGAGTATAAACCAGGCTCTACACCTGAAGCGCTCGTGCTGACGCGGCGAGTATAAACCAGGCTCTACACCTGAAGCGCTCGTGCTGACGCGGCGAGTATAAACCAGGCTCTACACCTGAAGCGCTCGTGCTGACGCGGCGAGTATAAACCAGGCTCCACACCTGAAGCGCTCGTGCTGACGCGCCGAGTATAAACCAGGCTCTACACCTGAAGCGCTCGTGCTGACGCGGCAAGTATAAACCAGGCTCTACACCTGAAGCGCTCGTGCTGACGCGGCAAGTATAAACCAGGCTCTACACCTGAAGCGGCGAGTATAAAACAGGCTCTACACCTGAAGCGCTCGTGCTGACGCGGCGAGTATAAACCAGGCTCTACACCTGAAGCGCTCGTGCTGACGCGGCGAGTATAAACCAGGCTCTACACCTGAAGCGCTCGTGCTGACGCGGCGAGTATAAACCAGGCTCTACACCTGAAGCGCTCGTGCTGACGCGGCGAGTATAAAACAGGCTCTACACCTGAAGCGCTCGTGCTGACGCAGCGAGTATAAACCAGGCTCTACACCTGAAGCGCTCGTGCTGACGCGGCGAGTATAAACCAGGCTCTACACCTGAAGCGCTCGTGCTGACGCGGCGAGTATAAAACAGGCTCTACACCTGAAGCGCTCGTGCTGACGCAGCGAGTATAAACCAGGCTCTACACCTGAAGCGCTCGTGCTGCTAAACACAGCCTTGTGAAAAACAAGCATTGCATGTTTTACGCCCTTGGGCGTTTATGATTTCTTCTTTTTATTATAAATGTAGGCCTTGTACCTCGTGTTATGTTTTGTGCTCTTCTCTGCCTCTCCCTCATTATCTCTCTCAGGTTAATTACCCCCAGGTGTTGCTCGTTGTGAGCATGCCTGAGACAGAGTGGAGCAGTATAAATGTAGCCTTCAGACGCTGTTAAGGAGGATCACTTCTCCCCAGCTCTTGACTGAAACTTCTTGTGTCTGCTCATGCTAATAACCTGTTTTGTTTAGGGATATATTCTCATTTGTGAGGATTGCCTAATAGTTAAATCCTTGTGAGGTAACTAAAAGGTACTGTGATTATTCCTGTCTGCTGACTGTGTGTGTTGCTAACCAGCTTACCTAGCCTGTGTGGGTAGCTAAAAGGGGCTGTGGGCTGTGTGTGTGTGTTAAGTAGCCCATTTAACTAGAGCGGATAACTAGAAGTTTTCTTTTTTGTTGTTGAAACCTGAAAACTTGCATAGTTATTTAAGTAACCATCTTGACGAGAGTGAGTGCCTTGTTTATTTTTGAACATCTTTTCTCCTGGTTATTGATAAGAGAGGGAGCTGAGGGAAGTTTATGTTGTTGGTTTTCATCTTTGTTTTGTGTATAGGTTAGTCAGCTCCTCTAATCCTTAGTTAGCTGTGTTTTGTTTGTTATTTTAGGCTATACTCACTCTAATTGAAACCTTGTTTTCTGTTACAACTTATGTTCCATACTTAATAAATGTCAGTTTCCTTTCTTTTAAAGAATTGTTGTGTTTTCACTCCAGGGCTGAGGATTGAAGTGTTGTCCTTGTTGTTGTTGTTTTTTTACCGTCTTTAATATTTTAAACTAGTTAATTTATTTCTCCTTGTTACGCCTCCACAATTCCTCTAGACTAAAAAGGAGGACGTAACACATGATAAACTAATATATACTTTAATGTCATTTCTATTGAAACCTGTATGTCATTTATTTAAATACATTTGTAATTACACATTAATAATGGTGACGCTGCAATTTAGTACATTGTAATATGTACAATGTAATATCAAGCACTGTATATGCGTTTTAGTATGTTAATCAGCACATCAAAATAAGTGTGCCTTTTAAGTAAAACGTTTAATTTGGGATTATTACAAAGTGCACTTTTGAAAAGTGTAAGAAACAGTCAAGAATGTGTCTCTTTTCAAGTGCATTTAAGTGTTATTTTATTTCATTAATATTACATTTTCTGCAAGTACAGTGTTTTAAAAACATACTTAAGCACATACTTGCACATTCAATACAATTGACCCTTCGCAGGGAGTTTGATTGACAGGCGATCTGACCAATCATAACACTGAATCCGCCATTTTGTTCGACAAACAAACCAGACAGGTGAATAAATTGCCTTCGGTGGACTTAATTTAATCAGGGTTTGTTTAGACCTGTTCTTTCTGAACTGCTCTCACAACAGAAAGAACACAAACACTAAAACAGAAGTGTGTTACCCTTCCACTGATTCAACTTCTGTTTCATAAAACTGTTGTCTCTTAAATGCAACTCATGGGATTTAAAGCAACAGGTCACCTAAACTAAAATACTGTTAATTTATTCACTCTCATGTGTATGTTGTTATTTTCTGGAAGTCGTTATGGAAGTTAGTACTTGCTGAATATTTTCCCATCCCTGCAGCAGCTCTCAAAAACATAGCATCTATTGACATGCAAAGTTGCTTTGACTCACCTAAACCGAGGGAACACTTTGACATGCTTATTTCCTTTATATATCTGTTTATGTTGCACATACAGTACCTCCAGTTTGACCAAACATTTGGAAACTCATTTACAATCCAAGACTAATTCTCTCAAATGTATTGTGTTGAACCTGATGTTTACCCCTCATCATGTGGGTTGGTCTGAACTGTGGTGTGGTGTTATTGTTCTATGATGGATTGTGTGAGCGGAGAATAACAATGAAGCTAATGTTCAGGCCACATCTGCTGGAGCTTTGTCCTCTCTGTGAGGTCAGTGAGAGGAAACACTCTCAGTGAAACACAGATCAGTGTGCATGCATGGAGCTCTAATATAGGGTGATCAGTCACATGTCGGTTAATGGCTCTGTTGATTGGCTCAAAAAATGGATAGTGCTAAACCTCTTTGAGTGATAGCACAATAATTGAGTTTTGTGGCAAAAACCCATTAAATTCATGATGAAATGGAAGTAGAGACAGCTTTTTTCTTCTGTATTATTAGGGGTTCTATGCATCGGCTGTTGATTGGATGTTGAGATGTGGTATTTTCAGACACTTAATTGCATTAAAAGTTTAATTTATATTAAATGAAATTAGCTGAACTTTAGTGTGCTTTAGTGTCCCATGTAAGTAGGAACTTTAGGTACCATTGAAGTACACATAACTACAAGTATGTTTTATATGCAATTTTTATGTGTAATTTTTTTATGTAATTTCTATTGTCTTTGAAATATGGTTAAAGTGTTACTGCTGAATGTACAGACAAACATTTATGATAAACTAAAATAAACTTTAATGTAATTTCTGTTGAAACCTGTCACGTATTTAAATATATTTGTAATTACACATTTGTACTGATGGATTTAGTACATTTAAAATATATTAACTTTTAAATATAATATCAAATAACACAGTTAAAATTACAAACACCTATAATCAGCTCTTTAAAAGTACTTTACATGTGCTTTAGTATGTTAGTCAACATGTACTTTTCCATAATTATGATCGGAGAGTCCTGTATACGTCACCAAAGTGAAGCGAATTGATTAAACATTAAAGAGATCCAAAAAATTATACCAGTAAGACCAGACCCACTTTATATAAAGTACTATGTACATTTAAATTAATCATTTTATACAATGTACTTCTTGTGTACATATATGTTTTTACACTGTACTTATATTTTAAAAAAACATCCTGTATACATCTGTAATTAATTTCTGTTTACATCTATAATTACACTGTTGACCCTCTATCCCTTAAACTTAACCAGACCACCAAACCTGTCCCATCTTTACCCGTATCCCACCTCAATAGCAGCAAAAGTGTTTGCAATTCAATATGAACAATAGGTATAGTGTACCTAACAATTCATTATTTTATTAAGTACATAGCATTTAGAAAAAAACGAATATAAAGTAGGACCAAAGACCTATATGCATTTATTAAAAAGATATGTTGGATTTCATTTCATGCCGACTTTAAAAATGTGTGTTGACTTTGTAATCAGAATTTCTGTCCATGCTAAATAATAAACACAAAGTGAAATATACAGTATTGCTTGCTGCTGCATGCTGCAACCAAAATGCAAAGCTTTAATGCAAACATTGGCAAATCCAGCAGGGCTCACTATAGCAGTCTGATGCTTTATAAACACATTTGTGTTTCCAGGTGATCTGTTTAAAACTGTGCACCCCGAATCAGAGAAGACAGTCAATCAGATTAGAGCTGTCCTGATGCTTTCCGGTTTTTTGCGCAATATGCATCAGATGGCAAAAGTGCATGTCTTTAATGCGTGAGATCAAGCATAAGACATTACTGAGAGACTTTCATCAGTGTATCAGAAAAACAGTCAGGAAGAAACTAGCTCTTCTGAGGAATGTGTTTGCCATGAGATGTCATAGAGTATGTTTGTCACTGAGATATTTCCACATTTTTACTATACATACGTTGCACATTTCCCACTCATTTCTTTGCCGCCAACTGTGAAATCATTTGCAGAAACTATTGCATCAAGTAACAAAAGATGAACTGTGATGAGTTGTTTTATGCATACTGTAGATCCTGTCTAAGCAGTCTGTTGCTATGACTCTCCAAACATGCAAAGCTTTCAGAAATCCTTCCATTTTTTACAATCCTCCTGTGCTTCAGTCAGTTGCATCAGTGACCACATCCTTCCACTCTGTTTTACCACACCTTAGTTCTCAGTTCGGTGAAATCTAAGGGCAGGTTCGTTGAGTGCATATTCAGGCTTAGCTGTGGAATATCTAAAATGTTAAATGTAAGGTCACCATAGTTTCAGCCCTAAATTAGACTGTGCTATTGGGGTCTGATGTTAAAGCTCAGACTAGCTGTATGATTTGAGGAATTGCTCATGTCTGGAGTGCAAATGCTGCAAGATGACGCACACAATGAACTTTAAACCATTGAGCTTTAGAAAAATTCTTAACCCTTAATATAAGGAATAGCCAGAAGCATCATGTTCATTCAAAAGGGCAGGTGGATTTTAAATGTAAAATAAGCTACATGCTTATTGTGAAAACAGAAGCGGTGGCAGAAATCAAACATTCACATGTGTGAATTTGATTGGTATAATTGATTAAAAAAATGCATCTTTTGTAAAAAATAAAAAAAATAAAGTATAAGTGGTTGTATAGTGTTTTACTGCTTAGGTCACTTCTTTTTTCAGGGTTTCTCACTCAAAAAAATAATAATTGCATGTAATAATAACGCAAAGCAATAATAATGCAAGGCTTGGCAAGCGGCAGTAATAATTAGGAGACCACTATAGAGTCACCACATCACACAAACCTGAGCTATACTGTGCAGATCACATACACACATCACATCTGCCTCAGTCTGATTTCAGATGCCTCCTACCCTGTAATGTTAAACAGCATGTACGCTCTTACTCTTCAAAAAGAAAAACAACAACTCAAACTCAACATCTTTGAACAGCTTATCTAGGTCAACTGTGGTCTGTTTTGAGGTGTAACGTAACCAGTCACTCCACCTACTTGAAGCCCATGCACGATCTGTGTAAGTCGAAAGTAAAGCGGGTGTCTAGGAGCCAAAAGCATCTGTGAGCACAACATAGCTGGAACAAAGCTTTACATCTGCAAGCATCAGAGATGCTGTGTCAGATCGAGAGATGTCACATGTCACTGTTAAACATGGCCCAGTGCATGTACCCATATCAGATTTTATGACACAGTTGTGTTTGCTAAGGCAGCACTGTTATTTTCACTCAAACTGAGGAATGGATTAAAGGTTTTAGAACAAACAGCATTCAGTGTTTGCATCATCCTGCAGTGTTTGCATGATTCCTCAAGCCGTGTGTGTTGTTGAGGAGCATGTGCTGCTGCTGTAGTAAGTGACAGGATGCACCATTTTCACCCGCTGAAGACAAACAAAATAAAACGGGTGAAAGGTTAAAGAGATGTGAGGGTGCAGGACTCTTTACAAATGGGAAATAAGCATCCTTATGGAAGCTTGATTCCACCTTGCAATAAAAAACTATATATAAAAAAGGGTAATTGCAACATTTTATCTCAAAATTCTAACTTTTCCCTCAAAACTACCGGATTACTTTTTTCTCAGAAATCTTTCTTTCTGAATGGATGGATAGATGATGGATGGATGGATGGATGGATGGATCAGATGATGGATGGGTGGAAGGATGAATGGATGGATGGGTGGGTAGATTAGATAGATGATGGATGGATTAATGGAATAGATGATGGATGGATTGATGGATGGGTGGAAGGATGGATGGATGGATGGATGGGTGGATTAATGGAATAGATGATGGATGGATGGATGGATGGATCAGATGATGGATGGGTGGAAGGATGGATGGATGGATGGGTGGATTAATGGAATAGATGATGGATGGATGGATGGATGGATGGATGGATCAGATGATGGATGGGTGGAAGGATGGATGGATGGATGGATGGGTGGAAGGATGGATGGATGGATGGGTGGAAGGATGGATGGATGGGTAGATTAGATAGATGATGGATGGATGGATGGATTAATGGAATAGATGATGGATGGATGGATGGATCAGATGATGGATGGGTGGAAGGATGGATGGATGGATGGGTGGAAGGATGGATGGATGGATGGGTAGATTAGATAGATGATGAATGGATGGGTGGAAGGATGGATGTATGGGCAGATTAGATAGATGATGGATGGATCAAACAGTAGAGTATGGCGCTAACAACGGCAAGGTTCACTTCCCAGGGAAAGCAAGAAACCATTAAAATGTGTACCATCATAAGTCGCTTTGTATAAAACTCATCTTTCACATGCATGAATGTAACTGGTCTGTGTGTCTGTTGTAAGAATCTATAGTCTGGGTAGTAAATGCATTAAGAGTAGTAAACTGTAACTGTATAAAAGGTTTGAACTTAGGATGTTCTGGGTTCATTCTGACTCTGTTGAACCCAAGGTACTACATGTATTTTGTCACTGCTGCTAAGCTGCAATAAACATCTTCATCAAGATCTTCAATGTCCTCATCCCTTTTTCTTACACTGTTCTGCAGGATGCTGGAGTGGGTGAGTGAAGTCTTCTGGCAGGAGCGTCTGTGGTTCCCCGAGGGTTTGGGATGGGCTGATCTGGAGGACCGTGATGGCCAGGTCTATGCGAAGGCACGGGATTTGTGGGTGGCACTGCCAATCGCCGCCCTGTTTCTTGTAATTCGGCAGGTCTTTGAGAGGTGCGTCAAAGCTCTGTCTTCCTCTTCCTCTGTGTTTTACTGTATGCCCTCCAGGCAGAGCTTTTCTCTCCCTCTCCCTGTCTGACCTGTTTATAAATAGATCTTTAGTTCTATTTATACGTGTCGGCGTGCTTTTTGTCTCTCGCTTTTCAAATTTTAATGTATTCTCTCCCTGCGTCACTCCCTTCATGCTACGCTCACATCCCTCTCTCCCTCGCTCATCCTAAGCTGTCTCTTCACATCATCTCTTGCTTCCTCATTCATCCTGTGAATTTTTAATTACTGTGAGGATCAGAATTAAGGAACAAGAGGCAGAATTAGGATCAGTGCACTAAAATACTCTGGTCGGAACTATAATAAACTGCCTGACTAGACTGTGAGACATATTTGGAACAGTCTCAAGCCACTAATCATTAATCAAACTGAACCGTCCATTTCAACATATCAATCAACGTCATTTAAAATACAGAGTAAAAAAAGTTTTTTTAATGTAAAAATATAATGTATGAAGTGTCTTCTGCTCAGCAAAGCTGCATTTATTTAATCAAAAATACAGTAAAAATGTGAAATATTATTACAATTTAAAATGGCTGTTTTCTGTGAATATGTGTTAAACTGTAATTTATTTCTGTGATCAAAGCTGTATTTTCAGCATCATTACTCCAGTCTTCAGTGTCACATGATCTTCAGAAATCATAATAATGTACTGATTTGCTGCTCAAGAAACATTTCTGATTATTATCAATGTTAAAAACAGTTGTGCTGCACAATATTTTTGTAGAAACTGTGATACATTTTATTTTTCAGGATTCACAGATGAATAGAAAGTTCAAAAGAACAGCATTTATTTGAAATACAAAGCTTTCTTTACTGTCACTTTTGATCATTTTATGCATCCTTGCTCAATAACTATTAATATCTTTCTTCAAAAACGTCTGCCTGTATGCACAGATATGTTGCGACACCTCTAGCCTCTCTGCTGGGCTTGAAGGAAACAGTCAGACGGCGAGTTACACAAAACCTCACACTGGAGTCCTACTATTGCAACACAAGTAAAAACCCCACACAGGTGCGTACGCTGCTAACCACTCTTATACATGAATAACACATTGACCCACACTAGCGCATCAGCTCTTATGGTGTTTTTGCTCTCCAGAGTTCAGTAGAGAAACTGTGCCAGCAGACGGGATGGACAGAGCGACAGGTCCAGCGCTGGTTCAGACGCCGCAGGAATCAAGACAGACCCAACCTTCTCAAGAAGTTTCGTGAGGCCAGGTGAAAAAAACACACCAACAGATACATTATTCACAAGCACTCTTTATAGTCCTGTTACCATCGACCGTTTCCTGTGAAATGAGCTTTAGCTGCTGATGTATGAGATTAAATGGTGCTTTATGAAAGCGGTTTCTCTAAGTGCAAAAGCTGAAGTCGGTTCTGCATGAACGGTGAGTCTGATCCTCTGAAGCGTGTTTGGCATTTACTAAATTATTCATATGTTTAGTAAACGTTTTAAAGGCTCGTTCACATGCAGTTTTTCTCAGTCTATTCGTCCTAGAGGACAACAGCATTGCTGCTTTTTCCAGCTCAGGTCTTAAAGTCTAATGCACAGATCTATTGCAAGAAACAGCACATTTAGTTCAAGCACAGTAATCAAGGAAGATCTCAGAAGCCCCTTTCACACTGCACGTTGCTCCCGGAAAATTGCCAGAAAATTGTGCCGTCATTGTATGATTGGTCAATGATTTTAGCCCTCCAAAACTATTTTGGCCAAAACTGAAAATTAATTTTCAGCTGAATATGTTCTGTTGTGAAATCACAAATATAGTGAAATATTTGTGTTTGTTTGTTACTTTGAGAAATACAGTATATACACTTCTTTTGAAAGACCGTCAATGGAAGAAAGATGGGTTTCCTCTCATAATGGTTTAGTTACGGCATCTAACAGCATGGTTTAACTGGACAAACCGTGACCCTTTTGCTCTTTTGCAGCTGGAGATTTGCCTTTTATCTTCTCGCCTTCATCGGTGGTCTTGTTGCACTGATAGATGTAAGTCATTTGCAGTTTCAGCCAGTTTGAACCCTTTGATTTTATTTTCTGTGCTGGTTTTTTGCGTAACACAATCCGTCCTGTGGGTCTGTTTCTCCAGAAACCCTGGTTGTATGATCTGGAGGAGATGTGGAAAGGCTTCCCCACTCTGGTGAGTTCAGTCTCCTGTGAAAACATGGCATACTTTTTCTAAAGGGTTCCTTGTCGTCTCCAGCAAATACTGTAAACGCACAAACTGCAAATTTAGTACATAAGAACTAAGCAAGGCAGGCAACTGTCCATATTTCATACGGAATGCATTTGTATCGGCTGTAAATTATGGTGTTCCAGTTTAAATGGTGATTAACGTGTGAGGCTGCTGTTTGTTTGTTTGTTTGTTTTGCGTGAGGCTGCTGTTGCGATAGCTATGAAGATTGTAAGTTACGTTATCGCTACATTAGTTCGTTACCCTTTGCAAAAATGCTCCTCAGTCTCTGTCAGTTAGCTATTACTCTGACATGAAGTCGATTTGAGAACTGTTCGACCTACAAGTAAAGCATAGCGTTTAATGTACAGTAATATTAGTATCACTCAGCTGAAGTGGAAGCAGCGCTAAGTGTCAGCCTGTTTCAAGATTTACAGTTGTTTATTTCCCCTGACTAAGTTCATGTAACATCTTAACAACAATCCTTGTTGATTGTAGACCGTAGTTGTCGCTCAAACGTCTTTTAATCATATAAAGGTGTTTATCCTTGAATGGTGCACTGCAAAAAATGCTTTCCTACTTAGTTTTTGTCTTGTTTCTAGTCCAAATATATTAAAAAAATCTTAAATCAAGAAGCATTTTCTAGACAAGTACAAAATATTCTCTTGTTTTCAGGAAACAAAAGTCAAAATTAAGTGAGTTTTTCCTTAAAACAAGCAAAATAATCTGCAAATGGGGTAAAATAAATAATCTTATTTCAAACCGAAAACAAGATTATTTTGACTTGACTTTTTTTTCTGGAAAAAAGAAGATTTGATTTAAGAATCAGATATTTGGACTGGAAACAAGACAAAAAATTTTTTTTTTTTTGCAGTGTGTAACATTTTCTCCCTATAAAGCAGTTTGACTTGCCATAACTTGCCGGGGGGGGGGGGTTAGTTTGTCACCTTTTTCACTCCTGACGAGTTTGCACCCCTGTAATTACTTCTATTGTCTTTACTGCTGAATACTGACAAGCATTTATGCTAAACTAAAATATACTTTAATGACATTTCTATTGAAACTTGTATGTCATGTATTTCATTTGTATGTCATTTGTAATAATGAAGTTGCAATTTAGTACACTTAAAACTGTAAAATGTAAACACACTACAGTTATAATTATAATCAAGTACATTACGTGTGCTTTAGTATGTTAGTCAGCACATAGAAATGTGTTCTTCTTTAAAGCACAACGAAGGATTATTAAAACAATGATTTAAAATGTACTTTAAAGTTTTGACATTGTTTTTAAAAGTGTGAGTGTGTTAAGAAAAAGTCCTGAAAAGGAAATATAAAAGTGCACATTCAATGCAGTTAAGTGCACTTCTTTTTCTCAAGGCAAATACAATAATAAAATCAGACAGTACCTTTCTTTTGTAGAATTTAAATCCTGTAATAATCCATATGTAAGTATTTAGTTGACCTGCTTATTAAAAAAAGCATGGTTATGTAATGTATAGAACATTTATGAGTTGAATTTCCATCAAAAGAACATAATATACGACACCGTAGTCATCCTGGTCATATCACCCACTTCTACTCGAGTGATTTGATCTGCATCAAACTGAATTTGCAGTCAAGTAATAACAATAAAGTCTATTAATAACTAATCAGATTTGGCTAGTTTATGCTACATTATTTATAGAGCTGATTATTCTGAGTGTGCCGTCTCTCTCTCTGTGTCTCAGACCCTCCTGCCGTCTCAGTACTGGTACTACATGCTGGAGCTGGGTTTCTACACCTCTCTTCTCTTCAGTGTGGCATCTGATGTCAAACGTAAAGTGAGTCTGCCGTCATCACACTGCAAACCTCATCTCTGCATCTCAGTGAATGCATCAAACTTGATGTTTTGAGCAGCGCAGCTAATGTTGGGAATCACTGCAGTGGTCTTGATGTAGCTTGGAATATGGAAAAGCTTACATTCAGCAGATAGACATATTGCATTATATTGATTTTGTCAAGAAAAAAGATGATCTGAACACTGTTGTGTAAGTTGTGGCTTTACTTTACTCTGCATTACATCCCTCTGATCAGCATGTGCTACATTATATTACTATAACTAAAAATCTTTTTGGAAAATTAAACAGTTTCTTACAAACTTACGTGATTTGATAAAATACATAATGAAATATAATAATATCGTATATGGTAATGGAGAAATTCCAATTAGCTTCAAGCTACACATGATAATTAATGAGATTAATACAACACTTCTGCTTGAATGTCACTGTTAATCACTATTGAGTGTTTATAATAACTTCTGACTGCGATCCAATGTGGATTTTGGTCAAATGATGAGGCAGAAATATGTTATTAGTAACTTTTATGTGGAAGATACACAGTTACAACTTCTGTGCGGCGTGAAGAAACAATGTAACTAGTAGTGTAACTAATTACTGTTGCCAGAAAGTAACAAGTAAAGTAACAATATTACTTTTGAAAGGAGTAACTAGTAATGAGTAATATATTACATTCTTTGAGTAACTAGCCCAACACTGTCAAGTAATCAATAAAAAAGTAACTTTGATTGCAAGTATTTTAAAATGTAATTTAATCTAATTACATGTAATCAGTTACTACCCAGATCTGCCTATATATCCACTACACAGTTACACCAATAGGTGGCGACAAGTGACTGTATTATAAGCCTGTTTGAATCAATCATTCAACCGATTAATAAACGAGTCATTAGGTGCGTTTACATGGAGTATTGTATTCCGTGTGCTACTTCAGTAAGTTAATTATAGCTGAAGCATGTTCATTCTTCTGCAGCTCTCTGATGGCAGACAGAGAAGAGATTTAAACATGAATCTGAACACTGAATTTGTGGAAGCAACAATATAAAGTGAAATATTATTCAGCAGGTGGTAATTAAAAAATTTAACTTTGGGAGGTGATAATTGATTGTTGAATTTTTAATAATAAATCTGTGTGTGAAGTGTTTCCAGCTGAAAGTTTTGAAGTTATATTTAGTTAGTTAATTACATAGTTGCTATAGTTTATTATAGTAGCTAAAAATAAATAAACATAAGATAAACATTTTATTACTTATATAATATAAATATAAATGCCAACTGAAATTAAATTAAATAAACTATTTTTAAAAAATCATTTCTTTTTAACTTAATAAATTGATGTGCTAAAGTAACAAAAACTAAAAAGGAAATACATTCAGTAAAACTACATATACATTTTACTATATAAACAAAAACTATTAATTATGGGAAAAACACAACAAAATTATTCTAATTAATAAAGAATAACAAAACTCAATGATACTAAAATTACACTAGTTATTAATTCTTAACATTCTGAATTATAAATTGTTTTTGAACAATAAATTGTTTTGATTTATTATTATTTTAGTAATATTTGCAATTATTTAATATTATATATATGTGTGTGTGTGTGTGTATGTATATATTTTTTTCAATTAGTGTAATTTAACATGCTTTTTGTTTCAAAGAGATTTATTATTATTTATATTATAATAAATGTATTAATACTTACATTTAGATATATTTATTTATTATTGATATTATTGGTCATTAAAAACTAATTGACGACAGACATCTTGAGTAGCATTATAACTGGACCTCATGGGAGATGGTCCTCACTGCAGAACACAAGATCCAGGGGGCGGAGTTGGATCTAGATCCAACTCCTCCCACCTTACATAGACCTAAACCTACCCGTCTCCACCCCCTGATCCCTAAACCCACCCATCCCCACCCCTAAACCTACCCATCTCCACCCCTAAACCTACCAATCTCCACCCCCTGATCCCTAAACCCACCCATCCCCACCCCTAAACCTACCCGTCTCCACCCCTAAACCCACCCATCCCCACCCCTAAACCTACCAATCTCCACCCCTAAACCCACCCATCCCCACCCCTAAACCTACCCATCTCCACCCCTAAACCCACCCATCCCCACCCCTAAACCTACCCATCTCCACCCCTAAACCTACCCATCTCCACCCCTAAACCTACCAATCTCCACCCCTAAACCCACCCATCCCCACCCCTAAACCTACCCATCTCCACCCCTAAACCTACCCATCTCCACCCCTAAACCCACCCATCCCCACCCCTAAATCTACCCATCTCCACCCCTAAACCTACCCATCCCCACCCCTAAACCTACCCATCTCCACCCCTAAACCTACCCATCTCCACCCCTAAACCTACCCATCTCCACCCCTAAACCCACCCATCCCCACCCCTAAACCTACCCATCTCCACCCCTAAACCTACCCATCCCCACCCCTAAACCTACCCATCTCCACCCCTAAACCCACCCATCCCCACCCCTAAACCCACCCATCCCCACCCCTAAACCTACCCATCTCCACCCCCTGGATGTGGATCCAACCCCGCCCCCTGGATCTTTGTTCTGCAGTGAGGGGCTACTGCCTCATGGGAAAGGGATATATAACAAAGAAATGAAAAGCTTTGTGAGTCAGGGACCATGATGGAGCTGATTTTTGTTTTCTTCATAATGACTCACATTAAACTGAAGATCTCATAACTGTGTAATGATATAAGCGTCTCTTGCAGGACTTCAAAGAGCAGGTCATTCATCACGTGGCCACCATCATGCTGATCAGCTTCTCCTGGTGTGTTAATTACATCAGAGCGGGGACGCTCATCATGTTCATGCACGATTCAGCCGACTATCTGCTCGAGGTGAGAAGAACAACCACACAAACACGTGACAACATCTCAACCAATTACACAGCTTGTTGACAGAGGTATAATGTGATGTCTATGTAAATATTGTCAACACAATGGAGTAGTTTAGACGTTGTGTATCTTATTTTTTAAAGATTTGGCCTGATTGGTTGTTGGTTCAAACCTTGTAAACTATGAATGTTCACAGCTGTGCTCTTCAAGTTTCTTCTGAGGTGGTGCTTCTCAGATTTATTGATTTATTTTCCTCTTGAAACTAGTATTATTGTAAGCCAATGCTAACATATGCACTTAAAGTATGTACTTCACTGGAAAGAGCAGTGTAAAATTGTGTATTACAGTGTGGGATACAGTATTCACAGCACATTCTGCCACAGGTAGTAGATCATCTGGGTATTTTATGCATGTAGAAAATGTGCACTTTAGGCAAAACTGATTAAACGTTTGATTTTTTTTTTAAAGAAATTAACACTTTTATTTAGCAGTGATGCATTAGATTTATCAAAAGTGACAGTAAAGACTTTTATAATGTTGCAAAAGATTTCTATTTCAAATAAATGCTGCGTGAAAAATAAAGTGTATCACGGTTTCCACAAAAATATTGTGCAGCACAACAGTTTCCAACATTGATAATAATCAGAAATGTTTCTTGAGCAGCAAATCAGCATATTAGAATGATTTCTGAAGATCATGTGACACTGAAGACTGGAGTAATGATGCTGAAAATACAGCTTTGATCACAGAAATAAACTACATTTTAACACATATTCACATAGAAAACAGCTATTTTAAATTGTAAAAATATTTCACAATATTTAATGCCATAGTTTTAGTCAAATAAATGCAGCCTTGAGATTTTTTCTTATAAACTAGTGCTGTCAAACTATTAATAGCAATTAATCGTATCCAAAATAAAAGTTTTTGTTTACATAATATATATGTGTGTACTGTGTATATTTATTATGTACGTTGTATATATAAATACACACACATGCATGCATATATTTAAGAAAAATATGTTACGTTTATATATTAAATATATTTATATATGATATAATTTATATTAATATAAATATATACACGTAAATACATGTAAATATTTTCAAAATATATGCTGTATGTGTGTGTCTTTATATATACATAATAAATATACACAGTACACACTCATATATTATGTAAACAAAAACTTTTGTTTTGGATGCGATTAATCATTTGACAGCACTATTATAAACATTAGGAATCATACTAGAGTAAATCCTGGAGTATATTCTGCAGAAATTGTAAGAGACACATCCTCTCAATCATTTGTCTTCAAGTCGTCCATGTCAGTGTTACAAATTTGCTAAACTTTGTCCCTAATTTCTTTGAAAACTTTTAGGTTCATACTTTAAAAATGGAAATGGTCACAAACTCCCGTATAATCATAACTCAAGGGAATGTGAGCAGCATTAGTCCTAAAAGCCAGCACAGATGCACACTTCACAAATCCATCCAGCAGGAGTAACATCCTAATCTTACATGCAGTATAGTACAGATGATGTGAAAAACCATTTCTGTCTCTCCCTCTTCTGTACCAATCAGTTTCTCCCCTCATATCATCTCTCTCTCTCTCAGTCAGCTAAGATGTTTAACTACGCCAGATGGAAGAACGCATGCAACTACATCTTCATCCTGTTTGCTGCGATCTTCATCGTCACACGCCTCATCATCTTCCCTTTCCGGTACACACCCCATCCGTCTCTCTGTGTTTCTCTCCACACACATGCTGTCATCAAACATGTGATTATGATACACTTCTGGTGTGTTTCTATGGATATACGTGTGATTAAACATTGTGCACAAGTAAAACCAGGAGCTAAATTGTTTGGTTGAGAGCACAGATGTGTAATACTGTATAACAGTGTAAATTAGTGTGATGTCTTAGAAGGTTTTGTATGTTTTTCATGTGTTTCTGTCTGTGTCTCAGGATCATGTATTGTACATGGGTGTATCCCGTGACCCTGTACCCTCCGTTCTTCGGATATTACTTCTTTAACGGGCTGCTGATGGTTTTGCTGTGTCTGCACATCTTCTGGGCCGCGCTGATCATACGCTTGGCCTTCCGCTTCTTGAGCAGTAACGTACGTCTACGTGATTTCATATTTACATTTACACCTAGTTTTATCTGTAACACTTTAGAAGATCCCATTGGTTGAAGGAATAGTTCACCAAAAAATGAAAACTTGCTGAAAATGTGCTGTCCTTCAGGCCACACAATATTAAGATGAGTTTGTTTCTTCATCAGGTTTGTAGAAATGTGTCTCTGCATCAGTGTCTCAGCAATGGATGCTCTGCAGTGAATGGGTGCCGTCAGAATGAGAGTCCAAACAGCTGATAAAAACATCACAATAATCCACAAGTAATCTCCAGTCCATCAGTTAACATCTGGAGAAGACAAAAGCTGAAACAAATCCAGCATTAAGACGCTTTTAACTCAAATACAAGTTCATAATTCATAATAACGCTTCCTCCAGTGAAAAAGTGCATCTCACATCAAAACCCACACACATATTAGTTTAGAGCTGTTTTGGCTTGTAAACGCTGCTTGATCTGTGCAGATTTCTCTCCTGATTCAGACCAGAACACTTTTTCACTGGAGGAAGTGTTATTATGGATTATGGACTCGTATTTTAGTTAAAAACGTCTTAATGCTGGATTTGTTTCAGCTTTTGTCTTCTCCAGATGTTAACTGATGGACTGGAGTGGTGTGGATTATTGTGATGTTTTTATCAGACTCTCATTCTGACGGCACCCATTCACTGCAGAGCATCCATTGCTGAGACACTGATGCAGAGACACATTTCTACAAACCTGATGAAGAAACAAACTCATCCTGATCTCGGATGGACTGAGTATGAGTGCATTTTAGGGATTTTTTTTCATGATCACTTTAATGTTTTTTTTTTAAGTTTGAGCTTTGTGAAAATCATTTTCAGAATATCACACTTTTTGTTCTCTTGAAAATAAAAAGTCATACAGGTTTAGAAGGACATGAGGCTGAGTAAAGGATGACTGATGTTTCATTTTTGGGGGGAACTACCCCTTGATCCTTGACCCTTATCCCACTTTCTCTCCTCAACAGTCGTCGGTAGAAGACGAGAGGTCCGATCGAGACGAGACGGACGAGTCAGAGGAAGAAGAAAAAATGAAAAATGGAGAGATAAAGAAGAACGGACCAGCTCAGAACGGCCACGCTACATATAACAACAACCTCTCTAAAAAAACAGAGTGACGTCTTGAGAGGACAGGATGGAGAAACGTTCAGACACCTAGAGATTCTTCCTCTGCTGAAGCAGAACAGAGACGGGTGAAGAACAGAGGATCGATTGCTGTCTACACTACAGACAAACACACACACAGTCATCACACGAACACAGGCACAGCGTGCCAAAACCAACAGGGAGCAGTGCTGCCTCTATTGACATATGCTTACAGGAGCAGATCACCTAAAAATCAACATCATTTACTGATGCTGTTCCAAATTCCTTGCAGTTATTTATAGCAGAAAGTCCAAACTGCTCTTCCCATACAGTGTAAATCAATGGTGACCATGCGGTCAAGCAAGATTTTCAGTCTGTTCCTCAGAGATCTGTTGAAACAAGTCTCATATGGACTGCTTTTATGCTGTGTTTGTGCTTCCTAGAGCTGTACGTCCTCTAGTTTCATTGTATGGACGACAGCTGTGGAATAAAACAAAATCCATCATTGTGCAATTCAGACTGTTTCTCACAATTCAGAGAAAATATAAACACAGACTTTCTTTCTTTTCTTTCTCCAAGTTTACATCTCGCAATTGTGTGTTTTTTCCCACCATTGAACTCTCAGTTATGAGTTTATATCTCACAAAGAAAAACAAACAGGTGTGAGATGTCCAAATTGTGAGATGTAAGCTTGGACTTGTGAGAAAAGCCAGAATTCTGAGACAAAAAGTTGCAATTGCCTTTTTTATTTCTATATTCTGTGGCAGAAATTGACTTCCATAGAGAGCATAGATCAGATGATGCTAAACCTGTTCTTATTAAAAATAATAATAATCTGATGAGTAAATGATGACAGAATTATTTAGGTGACTTGTGCCTTTAACAGTGCCTTCCTTTGCTATTGTTTGCTCTTTTTCATGCCTTGTTTTTAGTGTTTCATTTAAAAAAACTGCATCTATTTCCAGAGTATAACCATCCATCCTATAATACATCATTTTTCGACTGAATACTGAACACATCTGAATACCAAGTGGACCAGTTTGAGCTTAATGTGCGGTCACAACTCATTGTTAATGGTAATAAAAGAGAATTGTCTATTGTCAATAACATAGTGACGTCTGAAGAACATCTCACACAGATTTCTGATTACGCAGCGGGTTTAAGATGGTCAAGCTCATTCACTGCATTGACCAGCTTGTACCTGTTGCATAATCTGCACAAGGAACTCTTTCACTTATTGAATTCATATAGAAATGACTGGAGTTTGTCCACAAAAATGCTTCGGGATTCACTCATAGGTATAAAAAATAATGCAGGCTGACTGTAAATAATGCATTTTGCAATGGCATCGGTTACCAAAAATGTTCTGTATAAACCCAAGATGATCAGCCAGAACACCAAAAATGACAGTGCACCTTTAAATATGGCCAAATGTTACTAGCTTTCTAACATAGTGTGTAAACCATGCAATTCACAGCCAGTTCTTTTAATTAGAAAACCACTACCGTTCAGTTTATGAATGTGATATTAACCCATATTTACTCTGAAGTTCCTAACACTGAACAAACACGTATTGGCCAGTTGCTCGTTCATTTTCACACACACTCTGTATATTCACAAGCTGCCAGCCAAAGATAGAAGCAATGTGAGTTTGTGTCGATGCAGTTTGAGTGGTTTACTGCCGAGATGAATTAGGCTCTGTGGTCAGCGGTCAGTTTCACGTCCAGCTCTGCTTCAGATCTCATTCACATCACATGTCTGATTTCATCATTCCTCTCATTGTCCTTGTCAGCTTCCCATCAATCTCCTCTGGGCTTTGTTTCAGATGCAGTCGAGTCCATCACAGTGTTATCTTTATTTTGTATTTTATTGTGTTTTGTAATATGATGATATTATGGAGGATGTTAACAATAAAATACTGAATGTAAGTCACACTTGATGTGATTTCTCTGTTATTAATACTGCTTTAAACATGATTATTTTATTGTGTTAAAGTCTCTTCAACTTGTGTCTACCACAGCACTTATTTTATTATACAATATGAATCCAAAATATTATGCTCCAGGGCTGTAAGATGATAATTATCTTCATAAACAGAGATTTTATAGTTGCAGCTGACATAACTGAAATGTTTATTTACATATTAAACATTAGAAATTTGGGGCTATATAAATAAGTGCCTTTAAATGTATTGAATGTGCACTTGTAGTGTACTTCAGATCATAAAAAATAATAATATAATATCAATTAATAAAAGGCCACTTTAGGACTTAAAGAGAGACAGTTGACTGTTTCTTACACCTAAGTACGTTTAATAAAAAGTGCATTTTGTAATAATGTCAATTATAAAGTACATTTTAAATCATTTAGTTTAAACATTTTGATGTGTTGACTAATCTAAAGCACTTGATTATTATTTTAACTGTAGATAAGTTCATTTTAAATTGCAAATTCGTTACAAATGTGTCAATACAAATATATTTTAATACATGACCAGTTTCAATAGAAATGACATTAAAGTATATTTTAGTTTATTATAAATGCGTATCAGTGCATTAACCATATTTCAAAACAATAGAAGTCATTATGAAATGATATAACAATGTACGTAAGTGAATCAGAAGAACACTCTAACCTTCATCTAACTGCATTTAATTGAACTATAATCCATTTACATCAAATTGCAAATAGCATGCAATTAAGTGTCTTTAAACACACACCTAGTACCCTACTCTTCCAAGTATGCTAAAGAGGAACTCTTTTTCAGATCTGTCGTTTAGCTGTGTTTGCGTTGTAGGAGTTTATGAAGGAAACTGTCCAAGCGTAGTGCACTTCTGCAGATGTCACCTGCGCAGTGTGTAGGGAACAGTGAGCAGTGAACACTGCGTAGGGACGGAATGCAGCTCAAAGACAGTTTGAGTGAACGAAGGAATGCCACTCGAGAGACTCTTCCGCGTTGAGTCACGTGATCTCCAAAGGCTACTCCGATTGGTTAAGAGAACTTAGGCCTACTTATGAAGTATGAGTGATTATTTTTACTTTTTAATGCAAGTCATTATGAAATTACATATAACAATGTACTCTCATTTCACTGCTGGTTATACAATCTCTGTATAGTCGTGTATGTGACAAATAAAACGTCCTTGTCTTATTTTGCATGATTTATCGGTGCACGTTAATCAAATAATGATACAAATGTAGATAATATAAATATGTAAAGTATTTTTATATTACATTAAACACACCTTCCTAAGGAAAGGATATGGACCAGAAGACATTGCAATCACTACATGATATTTAGATCCAGATCTATACTTGTGCTCTTATTATTTCACTTATTTTGTCTTTAATGTAAATAAACATGTGCAAACAATATACTTGCTCTTGTGAATTTATTTTGATGTTAATTACATTTACTTACAAATTCCCACTGAGTATAGCAGTATGTGCATCACTTAATTACCATTGTGTATGCAATTTGGTATATAAATAAACTTGCCTTGCAATGAAGCTGAAAATATAAACAACTACATCATCATGTTGATATGCTATATTGTTATAAAACTCTCACGACAAACATGTCTTCTGATATCTACCGAGCTGCAGTGGACACATATTAAATGACTTCACTTGAACTCATTGTGCGAGCTGTCTCTTTAAGACCGCGTGGTTTATAATTTATAATTTAGATATAGTCAGAATAAATACGTTAAATGTATATTGTTGAAGTTCAATTCCATCTCTGCGTAC
The DNA here is from genome assembly GCA_027422415.1 of Schizothorax lantsangensis. NCBI lineage: Eukaryota > Metazoa > Chordata > Actinopteri > Cypriniformes > Cyprinidae > Schizothorax > Schizothorax lantsangensis. Next base: position 7,136,249 of record CM049850.1, on the reverse strand, counting down.
TTTATTGGATAATTGATTGTCATTTAGGCATTGCTTAAAAATAATATTAACAGAACAATAACACAATTTAAATAATAAAAACAGGAAAAATAACAACATTTAAAAAAATCACTGTCGTCTAGGCTCGCTTCTTCCAGTAATGCTGGCTATGGACGGAGAGTGGCGCGGCTGAGCCGCGTGGAGGCTCTAGTTTCCTCCTCTGACGCGCTTCTGCTGCTTACTGAAAGATTACGGGCGCCATCTTGGATCAGGGGAGGTTTTTAAACGGGAAAAAGTCAAAGAGCAGGAAAACAAAAAACAAGCATAAAACATCGGCAAACCCGTCCGATCGGACCGGCGGCGAGAATGACTCTCGGTTTGAAGCCATGACATCTGTTTTAAAGCACTTTTTCGAGACTCGGACGGAGTAAAACAGCAACAAACAGCGGAGCGGGGAGATTTGTCTCGTCAGCTGGGAAAGTTGTTTTGTATGTGTTAGCTTACACCTTTACCTGTTGGATATGACATCAGCCGATGCAGGTATCGTATACAAACCGAATGTTTTCCTCTTAAATGTCTGATTTGTGTTGATTTCGCTCATTATACGCGGTTGTGCTGGTTAGCTCGAGCAGTTAGCTCAACTGTTGTGATATAACGTTAGCCTCTAACACAAGCTCACTGAGTAAAAACTAAACAAACGTTTGCCGTGAGAAAAGGTTTGTTTTTATGAGCAAAGAGCAGCAGGAGCTGTGACCGTCTGACCGGACACTTGTGGCAGTGTGTGCTTCAGCTGTCATTCACACACAGGCCCAAAACAACACGCACATGTCATCACATTTGAGACCCTGGAGCACAAAACCAGGCATGAGGGTCAATTTCTCGACATTGAGATTTATGCATCACCTGAAAGCTGAATACATAATCTTTCCATTGATGTATGGTTTGTTATGATAGGACAATATTTGACTGAGATACAACTATTTGAATATCTGGAATCTGAGGGTGCAAAAAAATCTAAATATTGAGAAAATCATCTTTAAAGTTGTTCAAATGAAGTTCTTAGCAATGCATATTACTAATCAAAAATTAAGTTTTGATGTATTTACAGTACATTCATGGAACATCCTAATTATTTTTGGCATAAAAGAATCATCAATAATTTTGCCCCATACAGTGTATTGTTGGCTCTTTCTACAAATATACCTGTGCTACTTATGACTGGTTTTGTGCTGCAGGGACACATTTGTGCTGATCTTCATTCAGGTCTGAAGATCTGCTTCTGAACAGATGTATTGATCAGTTCTGCTTGTTGATACAGTACAGCACAGATTGGTGTAGTCCCTGTGTCGTTCTCACATGGAAACATGTTTTGTGGTGTGCAGTGTAATGTATGTTGATGTTGACAGGATTCAAGCAGGTTTATAATACACTTATTTTGAAATAAGCTTGTGTAAAATAATAAGAGATGCATTCAGTAAAGATATATGTTCAAACCAAGCTGTCATCATGGGTTATATATTATGACCTTTTGGATTTAATATCAGCGATTGACCATATTTCTAAAGCTTTTACTACAACATTTTAAAACTATTCATAAGTATCCATTCTCCACTGTATATTGGTGGCACTTTCCACAAATATAGCCAGAAACTAAATATGAAATTAATTTTATTTAAAGTATGTTTTCGATATGAAATTAAATTGACCAAATCTTAACAAGTTAATTAAACAAATCAATATAAGTAACAGGGTTTTGCATATAAAACCAAGTTTTTGTTGACCAAATGCTGGTTTATAATTATTAATCATTTTATATCGAAGATATTTGAGCTTGATGAATGCAGGCAGCATTATAGTGTGCGTAAAATTGACTGGATATCACAAATTCAAGGAATATTTATTTTGATTGAATTATTCTTATTTTACTATGTGAGACAAGAATGTGGGACACAGCTAAATATATATTTGTATTATTATTATGACTCAGTAATTACAGGAAATTTCAAAAGAAGAGTATTTATATGAAATATATATTTTTTTGTAACATTATAAATGTCTTTAATTTGTAAATGTTTAATACTAGTGATATGTTATTCCAAACAATATTTACTGAATATTTTAAGAGCAGAAAGTTCAAAAGAACCGTATTTATTTGAAATAGATATCAAGTAAATGCTGTGTTTGGGTATATATATATGCACTATATTGCCAAAAGTATTGGCACCCCTTCTAATGAACAGGTTTGACTACTTTAGTAATTTCTATGAGTACAAATCTTAATGTTAAAGCATATAATGATATTCTAGGGAATTGTGTGCTTCTAATATTATAGCAACAGTTTGGACTCTTTTCTATTCTAACATGACAATGTCTCTGTGTATAAGACAAGGTTCAAAAAGAAAATGATTGATTGAGTCAGTGTGGAAGAACTTGACTGGTCTGCATAAAACCAAGTCCTAATCCCAGTTTAACACCTCTGGTGTGACTGTAAATGCAGACCTTGAGCCAAAAACTCATCACCAAACACCAATGACTTGTACATACACTATATAGACAAAAGTATTGGCACCCCCTTCTTTAGAACAGATGCACTTCCAAATCTGTGGCAACAACGATGGGAACATAATTCATGTATTTAAAAACTGTATTTCATCTTTGTAGCAACAGTTTTGTATGTGTCTAAAATGACTGAACTCATATGTACAAGTCATTGGTGTTTGTTCATTGTTCAACCTGTTCATTAGAAGGGGGCGACCCAATACTTTTGGCAATATAGTGTATATATGTATCACAAATAAACATGGGATTTTATACCACTATGAAGTGATGGGACACCTAATCACACCATTTTGAAACTGTCACGTTGTCAGTCTGGCCGATATATATCGGTCTGTCATTTTTTTGTTAGATAAGGGGCACATAAACATTTTTACTGGTGATGATTTAAGATCATCTAAAGTATTATAGTGCTAAACTACACTGAGCCTATTTTTTACATGCATAAATATTCTGTGTAGTTATTAGTCGTGTGTGTGTGTGTTTCAGATATGCCTGAGGTGCCGTCTCTGGCCATGGCCACAGCAGCTGGATCTCATGCTAACAGTGCTGCCGTTGTGCCAAAGGCCAACAACAAACGACAAGCCACGTAAGTCTGACTGAGCCGTCTACACCACAGCACTAATCACTATTAAAGCACTTCTGGCAGTGTTCAGTTGATCTCAATCGTCAAAACCTGGATCTGTCCTCTTCTGCTCATTGCTGTATTCTGTGGAGCTCAGAAGGAAATCTTTTGGGAAAACTGATGAAAGTGGAATTACATGGCAGTACATATTAAATTTGACCGCTTTGTTAAACTGAATAATGTCAATAACTTCTGCGAAATCGACACATTGAATCAACTCTGAACTGACTTGAGCAGAATAATGACACTATTGTCTTCTGTGGAGCTGCTTTCATTTATGGAGTTTCATAAGTGAAGCATTTTGCAACATTAACACTGTTATTTTCCTGTTTATTATTATAAAGCTGCTTTGAAGCCATCTGTGTTGTATAAAGTGCTAAAAATAAATGACTGAGGCTTACGAGCTCCAAAAAGGACAAAAGCACCATAAATACTTGTACACTTTGTCCCTGAGTGCAGGACTTGGTACATAATAATACAAATTTTATGACACTTTATCATGCTTTGTGTCGTGTTTGGAGCTTGACGCTGTCTGTTCCTGTGTGTTGATGAAGAGCAGCGTGAACATTTCTCCTGATGTCTCCTTTTGGGTTACACAGAAGAATGAAAGTCACAGGGGTTTGTGTGATGAGGTGGTGAACCGTCCCTTAATATACACCAGGGCTGCATGATATTTTGCATGCGATAGTCATGCGCATCTCGTCAGTAAAGACGGTTTAGCCGTAAATCTCCATCACCTGTTTTCAAATGGAGCGGCATTTAATACACAGAGCCGTAGTTCACCGACTAGCTACGCAATTCACGCTCAGAATCGCAGATGAATCACATGCGATAGTGAACGTGATATTGCGTAGCTTGTCAGCGATCTACGGCTCTGTGTATTAAAGGAACACTCCACCTTTTTTGGAAATAGGCTCATTTTACACCTCCCCTAGAGTTAAAAAGTTGAGATTTACCGTTTTTGAATCCATTCAGCCGATCTCCGGGTCTGGCGGTAGCACTTTTAGCGTAGCTTAGCATAGTTCATTGAATCTGATTAGACCGTTAGCATCTCGCTCAAAAATGACCAAAGAGTTTCGATATTTTTCCTATTTAAAGCTTGACTCTTCTGTAGTTACATCGTGTACTAAGACTGACGGAAAATGAAAAGTTGAAAGTAGTCCCCAGCTCAGTAGCCTATGATATAGCTGGGGACTACTTTCAGGCGCTGCGTCATATCACTGCTCCTGCTGCACTCATGGTACGGCAGTAAAGCTCCTTGATTATTACGCCGGAGAGAGAGTATAGTTCCTAACCATATCAGCCTAGAAAATCACAACTTTTCATTTTCCGTTGGTCTTCGTACACGATGTAACTACAGAAGAGTCTAGCTTTAAATAGGAAAAATATCGAAACTCTTTGGTCATTTTTGAGCGAGATGCTAACGGTCTAATCCGATTCAGTAAACTATGCTAAGCTAAGCTAAAAGTGTTACCGCCAGACATCAGCTGAATGGATTCAAAAACGGTAAAACTCAACTGTTTAACTCTAGGGGAGGTGTAAAATGAGCCTATTTCCAAAAACAGTGGAGTGTTCCTTTAAATGCCGCTCCATTTGAAAACAGGTGATGTAGATTTACGGCTAATCACAGAACCGTCTTTACTGACGAGGTGCGCATGAGTATCACATGCAATATATCGTGCAGCCCTAATATACACCATGCGTGACCAGAGAGCTGAACGTGGTTTTGCTAGCAGTAGCTTTCCAGAGGCAAATTCACAGGAATGACACTCTGGTTTTGGCCAACAATAGTGTGCTTGTTTATTGAGTGTCTGTGGTTGATTTGATTCGCTCTGTTTGTTCTGTCTCTCGAGTGGGTGGAGACTTGCGGGAATGTTTGACTGTCGTCTTTGCAGTTGTGCAATATTACTGACTAATGTGAATCTCCCTGGTTTCCAGCTCGGACTATGAGGACGACGACGGAGGCAAATTGTTCAGGTTAGTCATGATGTGTGACTCAAGGGTTCGACCCTGTGTCTTATGACGGTGTTCAACAACATGTTTCTTTTCATTTTGGCTTCTCAGGTGTGATGATGATGATGATGATGGAGGCGGATCGAATGACAAGGAGAGATTTGCCAGGTATTGAGTGATGGTACAAATATGATCATCTGTGAGTTCTCAAGAATCAGAGTTGACTAGCATTGCCTACATGTGCTGCTGTCATTATGGTATGCATGGTGAGGTTTCCAAACACTCTTCCCGTCCGCCATTATTTGGCTGAACAGACCCAAACTCATGCATTTGATTCAGCCAACGTTGCTTTATCAGCCAATGCTTTTTACATTTATTTTAAACAATATCTCTGTCTTCCCTTATTATTTAACCGGACTGCCAGAAAATTTTACACTAAATTGAATGCTCAAAAAATACACTGCAACTTTTTATTTCCAAGATGATTACTGAATGCCACTCCATGAATTAAGCATGAAATATGAGGGAAAAACGGCTTACTGCTGTTTGACACATTCAAGGCAAGACTCTACAGCCATTGTTTTTCATGCACTGATCAGTTTTGAGAGCTGGTTTTATAACATGACTTCATTCAGACTAGTGGAAGCATACAAAAATATACATTTAAGTGTTTATTTTATTACACTTTAGCATTTGATTTCAGTTGCAATGTGTATCTTTAAAGGCTGTGAGTTTTTCTCCACTTCAGCAGCACTTTACAGATTTATTTCTATCGACACTGCCGCTCAAAAGTTTGGGATCAGTAAGATTATTAATGTTTTTAAAGTAGTTTCTTCTGCTCATCAAAGCTGTATCTATTTGATCAAAAATACAGGAAAAAATGGTTATTTTGTGAAATATTATTGCAATTTAAAATAACAGTTTTCTATTTTAATATACTTTAAAATGTAATTTGTTTCTGTGATGCGCAGATCCTTCAGAAATCATTCTAATATGCTGATTTATAATCAATGTTGGGAACCGTTTATATTTTTTTATATATTTATATTTATATTATATATTTTTTGGTACCTGTGATATTTTTTTTAGGATTCTCTGATTAATAAAAAGTTAAAAAGAACAGCATTTATTTAAAAAAAGTATTTTGTTACAATATACAATGCTTTTCAGAAGTTTGGGGTTAGTATATTTTTTCTTTTTTTTTAAAGAAATTAATACTTTTATTCAGGAGGGATGTGTTAAATAAATAAAAAGTCATAAAGACATTGTTAGAAAATATTTCTATTTTGAAGAAATGCTGCTCTTTTTAACTTTGTATTCATCAAAGAATCAAAGAAAAACATATCACATGTTCCAAAAAACAATATGAAGCAGCAACAGTTTCAACATTCATAATAAATCAGCATATTATTATGATTTCTGAAGATCATGTGACACTGAAGACTGGAGTAATGATGCTGAAAATACAGCTTTGATCACAGAAATCAATTACAGTTTAAAGCATATTAAAATAGGAAACCAATATTAGAAATTACAATAAGATTTCACAATATTACAGGTTTTTTTGATCAAATAAATACAGAAGAGACTTCTTTAATGACTGATCCCAAACTTTTGAGCGGCAGTGTATGTTTTCTGGCTGTTAACAGTATTTATGGAGAGAAATCAATTTTTTTCTAAGAATTTTGAACCTGGCTTCAAAATTTAAGCAAATTATTGCACATTTAATTCGATACTTTGTACTTAAAATGCAAAACATATTCCCCCGGTTTCACAGACAAGGCTTAAGCCTAGTCCCAGACTAAAATGTAATTCTGAGCTGTTTCAACTGAAATAAACTTGCACTGACTGACCTTAATATATATCAGTGCTTTGTTTTGTCTCAAGATGCACACCAGTAATGTTTTTAATAAGGCATGCTTATAAAAATTACTCAAATGTCCTAATTGAACTATGGCCTAATCCTGGCTTAGTCTAAGCCCTGTCTGTGAAACCTGGCCTGTATGTACTGTGATTAATCAGTGATGTTTGTCTTGTATGATGATTTTAGCCTATTGACATGTAGTGTCTTGCTTTAAGTCCCTGATATATTTCAAGCAAAATCGAAGAACAAACACATTCATTTTGAACAAAATCTGGCCAAAATGTTGTGGAGATAGTTTCTGTGTGTTGAATAAACTCACCAGCACAAATCTTCTTGGAAAACGTTGCACCAGCTGCTTGCACCTTTGCACTGCCATTGATGATTGAACTTTGAACAGAAAAGAACTGCTGGACATATTATTTATTGAAAATATCACTCATTATACACTGTGCAGTATGCAGTAATACTGGTATTTCATTTAATTTCAGTCATTGTTTTACACTTTATTTCAGGTGTTTCTTTTGAGCATTTCTTCTGTCCCTCTCTTCTTTTCTCAGGCCGTTTGAAGAGGCTTTTTCTTTCAGCTCTCATGAGATCGTTCATACACATTTGTTTTGTCATGGAGAGATGAGTGTCGTCTCATTTGACGAGCACATTGATGCAGTCTTTATTTGTTTATTCATCCATCTCTCTCTCTTTGTCTCTCTCGTTTTCTCTTCGTTGCTTTCTCTCGACCTTTTCTCTGTTCCTGCTCTCTTCTCCCCACGATTGCATGCACCGTCCATCTCTCATGACCTCCTGACCGCAGGGAGAATCACAGCGAGATCGAGCGCAGGCGGAGGAATAAGATGACCGCTTACATCACGGAGCTGTCAGACATGGTGCCCACCTGCAGCGCTCTGGCGCGCAAACCAGACAAGCTCACCATCCTGCGCATGGCCGTGTCACACATGAAGTCTTTTAGAGGAAGCAGCAGCAGCAGCACCAGCACCGATGGAACAAATAAACCTGCCTTTCTCTCAGACCAGGTCAGTTAGGACTGCATTGATTATAGAAATGTATTTATTCCTCGTTTCACATAAGGGCCCAGATTCAGGAGTAAAATTAAAATTCTTCTTAACTACTGTTATCTTCTTATTTTCTTACTTAAAGGGACAGTTCACCCAAAAATAAGTTCACCCAAGTTGTTCCAAACATGTCATCTTAAAAGAAGATGTTTTGAAGGGTGTTGGTAACAGTTGTCGGTCCCTATTGACTTCCATTGTATAGAAAGAAATACCTTGGAAGTCAATTGGGACCAGAAACTGTTTGGTTAACAACATTCTTTAAACATCTTCCTCTTTTATGTTCAGTAAATGTTGACAGAATTTTTAAATATTTGGGCGATCTATCCCTCTAAGAAAATAAGAAGAAAAGTTAAAGATATTTTGTATTCCCAAAAATACTTTGTAAGAAGGTCATCTTTCTTAAAATAGTTTTTAAGACAAAACTTTAGAGGAATTCAAATTCTTGAAAGAATCTTTCTGAAAATCTTTGCAAATAATTTCCTAAAGTCAAACTTGTCTTAAATCCTCAAAGGTAAGCTGTTTAATTAATTTACTGGGTTTAAAAAAAAAAATATTAAGCAAATATTAAGATTTTATTTTTATATTTTCTTTTTTCACTTTAATTTGAAAGTCTAAGTATTATTTTTTTTTTAATAATTTTTATTGATATTAGTTTTTTTTGTGTGTGTGTGTATATATATATATATATATATATATATATATATATATATATATATATATATATATATATATATATATATATATATATATATATATATATATATATATATATATTATATTTTTATTAGTTTATTTTGGTTTTTTGTACATGGGAAATGTGGGAAATTGTCTAAAATTAATGTCTAAAAAAAGGCTGAATTTTAAGTAACATTTTTTTTTAAATTGTTTTTAGAAGTTGTTTTTCTGAATAACCATTAACCTGATATTATGAGTATTACCTTTGGCATCTTTGCAGTTATTTGATTATTGCAGTGTTTTTCATGAGTCTTATAAGCAAGCCTTATTGAACCATACAATCCATCCATTGATTAGCCGCAGTCCGGCATGGGGGGGGGGTATCCGGGGGGGCATACCAAAATCAATTTTTAAGCAAGTACATAACCAGCCAGTGTTCAAAACTATCGCCTTACTTTAGCCTGATTCACAACAGTTATCTTATAATAATGTTTTCTGATTTGAGTGGTACGGGCAAAGTCTCTTTAAGACAAGTCCTGTCACTCGGCGGCCATCTTTGAAACGCCTCTCGGGCATCCAAGAGCAGCTCCTATCACTTTGTATGGGGAAACATCAAATTCTCCAAAACTGTTCACTAAGCTTATGATTAAATATCATATTTGAAATCACCAATGAAATCGGACAACAACTGTGTCATCAGTGTTGTTTCTTTTGCTCAAATAGCGTAATAAAAAGCTTATTTCTAGTCCTGAGCGCGCGTCTCAGAGCGCTGACTGTTTCTATAGCAACCGGGACTTCTAACGCAGCTGCAGTGACGCGCTGACTTTACCGATTAGCGATTGGCTCTTTCATTCAGAAGGCGGGGCTTCCTGCGATTGGGCGGCCATATTAAGCGTTGCATTTTTCCCCATTCAAAACTATACGAGTGACATGTATTCTATAGTCTTTGGTACGGGTAGGTTTTTGCGGACATTCGAGCATGGCACTGCGTCATTACGTCACGTCTGTAAACATAAAGAAGTTGTCCCGGCTACTAGACTATATCACATGTGAGGATGCTGCAGGTGACGGATCGTATTCTTCTCTGACAACAGCTGGAATAATTCAATTTATTGTAATCCAGAGAGGATTATGTTTATGAAACACATGTGATTGCAGTTTTAAATGTGCATCTGATTACAGATAGCCTACATGGGATTACACAAGTTTTGTATTTTAAAGAGAACCAGTTCTAAGGAAGAATAATAGGCTTTTTGGGTTAAAATAATTTATTTATATTCAAATTCAAATGGTATGACAATTAAGAGATTAGACTGTACAGAATTTGAAATCTACAGGTAACAATAATACACACTACATACACCTAGTCGTGCAATGCTGATGTTGTTAACATTAACAATTTGAGAACAAAGTATATTCATTTGCACGGTTTGATGTGATATGAGCTAATCGATCGTTAGATTTAATCACCATTGGTAGCGTGATTTATTGTAATGCTTTTTTTCCTCAGTTGGTCAGAACAAAAGTTACTTGTTTGTTCAGATGACAATATCCGGTGAAAATTCGTATTTGGGTCGTATATAACAAGACATAGACTAGAATCTGTGATTACTAAGTATAGGATTCACATCGGTGCAGTGACTGACAGCCACACATACTCCTCAAAACATTAGATTCATCCGCGCTGGAGCCGGTGCACAACCCTCGCAAAGAAGATAATTCTGCAAATTGCAGGTTTCAAACAGAGATGGCAACAAAGTGGCAAAACTTGCGGACTGCAGCTTCAAGAAATGTATTTCTTAAAGGGGTCATCAGATGCAAAATTCACTTTTACATGTTTGAACATAAATGTGTGTTGGCAGTCTGTGTACACATCCACCCTATAATGATAAAAATCCACCCAGTGGTTTTTTAAAACCCCCAAAAATAATAACCCCTTTCTCAAATCAGGCCGTGATGTCACACAGACCAAGGCCACTCCCACAATAGTTGATTGACACTAGCGTTTTATCACAGACCCGTCCTGAGTGAGCTATAAACTTTGCATTTTTGCAGATCGCCTTTCTTAATAATGTGCTAGTTAGCAAGTTCTGCGGCTAAAGTAAACAGTCTCATGAGAACGGCTCGTCACCCCACGGAAGAGAGGGGCGGAGTGAGCACAGCTCATTAGCATTTAAAGGGACATGCACCGAAACGGCTTGCTGTGTGTGAACAGAGCTGTTTTTAACAGGGTAAAAAGGGTGTTGTTTTACACTACCACTGAGAAATTATAACCAAAGTATGTTATAGACTTTTCATTAAGACCCTAAAGAAATGGGCATCCGATGACCCCTTTAAGAATATATTTGTGAATTTGAAGCAGGAGAACTGAAATACCAGAACTGAATCATATTCATGATTTAATTCAGTTAACACTTTCATCTAAAAATGTGTTTTTATCTCTCTCTCTGTCTCTGTAGGAGCTGAAGCACCTGATTCTGGAGGCGGCTGATGGGTTTCTGTTCGTAGTGTCGTGTGAAACCGGCCGTGTGGTTTATGTGTCGGACTCTGTCACACCGGTTCTGAACCAGGCTCAGTCGGATTGGCTCGGATCATCACTGTACGACCAGCTCCATCCAGACGACACAGAGAAACTCCGAGAGCAGCTCTCCACCAGCGAGAACAACAACAGCGGTGAGAAACGACTCGTATCGCTCATCCTGCATGCTGACAGTGTTTTTCTGTTTAACTCATCTTCCTCTTTTCTGACTGTAGGTCGGATGTTGGACATGAAAACAGGCACGGTGAAGAAAGAGGGTGGGCAGGCCTCTGTGAGGATGAGTATGGGTGCACGCCGCTCCTTCATCTGCAGGATGAGGTGAGGAACCGGAAGAACAAAGCAACAGACCTATAACTGAAAAAAATCCAGTCTTTATGCTGTGAAATCTTTACTGATTTTTATAAATAAACGTAAGAGTAACTTTGATATTGTTAGTAATACTTACTGGACTGAAGCAGCTCAGCTTTACTTGATTCTCCATCAATCATGTTTTAGTCTCAAATCTGATCATCAGGATCTTTTGAGGAGCGTTTGTTTCCAGAAGCTTTACTTTCACTGTTCCTCAGCGGAGGAATGATCTTCATCTCACATCTTCTGAGGAGCCTTTATTTCTTCATCTCTCAATCAGCATTGCATTGCACTGCATTATATGTTTGGATCATTTACATCTCATCTTACTGAGACATATTATTGGAGATAGAGAGTGACGACTCGTATCTATATCTTGATATGGCCACAACCATATCACCCTGCAGCCCAAGACCGGTTGCCCACAGAAGCTAAGCAGGGCTGAGCCTGGTCAGTACCTGGATGGGAGACCTTCTGGGAAAACTAGGTAGCTGTTGGTAGAGGTGTTAGTGAGGCCAGCAGGGGGTGCTCACCCTGTGGTCTGTGTGGGTCCTAACGCCCCAGTATAGTGACGGGGACACTATACTGTCAAAAGAGCACCGTCTTTCGGATGAGACGTTAAACCGAGGTCTTGACTCTCTGTGGTCATTAAAAATCCCATGACACTCATCGTAAAGAGTAGGGGTGTAACCCCGGTGTCCTGGCCAAATTCCCTCCACTGGCCCTTATCAATCATGGCCTCCTAATAATCCCCATCCACTTGATTGGCTCTATCTCTCTCTCCTCTCCACCTGTAGCTGGTGTGTGGTGAGCGCTCTGGCGCCGTTGTGCTGTGGCTGCCGTCGCATCATCCAAGTGGATGCTGCACACTGGTGGTGGTTGAGGAGAGACCCCCTATATGATTGTAAAGTGCTTTGGGTGTATAGCAATACACAATAAAGCGCTATATAAATGCTTCATTCATTCATTCAATCAATCTTTTTATGTCAGTATCTGCTTCAGTTATAAAGATCTCATTGATTTACATTCCAAGCATCAGAACCTTTTGACCACGTAAATATCAGCAACTGCACCAAATTGCATATTTTTAATCAGTTCGGGTGCTTAAATAAAATTGAGCTTTTTTTATTTCATATTCTCACTATATCAGACTATATGAGCCATAATAGCCTGATGTGTCAAATATGATTCTCAACAAAAACAGATAACATAATTTTTATTTTTATTTTTTTGGAAACTTCCAACTTTAAAAAAAAAAAATTCTCAAAAACTGCTTAAAATTAAAAAGGAATATGCTGTTTGCATACCCAAAAAAAATGTTTTGGTAACACTTTACAATAAGGTGTCATTTATTTACATTAATGTATTAGCTAACATGAACAAACAATGAACAATGCATTTATTACACTATTTATTAATCTTTGTTAATGTTAGTTAATGAAAATACAGGTGTTCATTGTTAATTCATGTTAATTCACAGTGCATTAACTAATGTTAACAAACACAACTTGTGATTTTAATAATGCATTAGTAAATGCTGAAATTAACATTAAGATTAACAAATGCTGTAGAAGTATTGTTCATGTTAACTAGTGTAGTTAACTAATGAACCTTATTGTAAAGTGTTACCAAAAGTATTAAAAGTCTTCAATTATGTTGGCAATATAAGCTATATTGTGAAATATTTCACATGTGGATTGTAATGTGTGTGTCTCTGTGTCCAGATGTGGAGTGTGTCCTGTAGAGCCGGTGTCCATGAACAGACTCAACTTCCTGAGAAGCAGAAACAGGTAAGGCAGCTCTCTCTCTGTATAAACATATCTCAGTCTATAAACAGACGCAGATGAAGACCATGTCTCCTCCCTCAGGAATGGACTGGGTCCTCCAAAGGAGGGCGAGCCGCAGTATGCGGTCGTGCACTGCACAGGCTTCATCAAATCCTGGCCTCCTGCAGGTAACAGCACAATACAGAGGAAGTGTCTATTGTTCCCAGAGAGCGGAGCTGAAATCCCCGCTGTCCAGTCAGAAGACAACTGAGACTCATACTGTCCCTTTATCTTCTCTCTCAGGAGTGACTCTTTCTGAAGAGGAGGCCGATAATAATCAGGGAAATCGTTTCTGTCTAGTCGCCATTGGAAGGCTTCAGGTACTTCTCACATTTTATTTTATTTCACTTTCCAGGGAATTAGATTTGAGTCACATTCAAAGGAAACGTTTGCACAATTCTGTCATCATTTGCTCGTTATCTCATATGTTTCTAAAAGGATAATTTCATGTCTGCTCTGTACCTTTAATTGTTTATAAAAAGAGCAACATTGACATTCTGCTGAACATCTTCCTTTGTGTTCCATGTACACGAGAAGACATAAGGGTTCGGAAAGACATTAGGGTGAATAAATGAGGATATAATGTTCACTTTTTAATTAACTGTGATTCTTTAAATATGACATTTATGACCAACAACTTAAAGGTGTAATAAAATTGTCACATATGATCATCAGGCTTTTGAGGAATGTGGATTTGTTTATCTCTCAATCATTGTGCTGCATTGAATTATGTTTTGATCATTTAAATATCATCTTGCTAAGACATTAATGGCAGATATAGAGTGATGACTGATATTTATGTCTTTACTCTAATTGCACCAAATTGCATATTTTTGCTCTTTTTGGGCCTCTGAATAAAAATGAGCTGGTTTTTCATCAATATTTTCGCTATATATCATACTATAAAAGCCTTACAGATCAAATATGATACTCAACAAAAAAAAAAATTGTTTTTCTTTTAAGGGTTCAATAAACTGTTCCAGTTTTTAAAAATAAATTTTGAATTTTGTTCAAACCCAAACCTGTATGACGTTTTTTCATCTTTGAAACACAATTGAAGATATTTTTAATGAAGCATGAGAGATTTCTGTCTCTCCGTTGAAAGTCCATTCCACCAAAACTTTGAAATTTGAAATATTCATGAAGAGATTGTAAAAGTAATCCATATTAATCAAGCTGTATAATCCAAGTCTCCTGAAGAGACACGATTGCTTTATATGGTAAACAGATTGAATTTACATTTGCATATAATTGGCATTTACTTAGAATTGACTTTTATTTACATATAAACATTGATCAACGCACTTTCACAGAGCTAGTGTTAATTCTGACAGCTACTTTCAATTTTAGTCTTATTCCCGTGTTAAATGTCCTTGTTAGTTTTTATCATATTCAGTCAACCTTATCCTATTTAGTTTTAGTCAAGGTTTAGTCGAATAAAAGTCTCAACATTTTAGTCTAGTTTTATTCAAAGAAAATCCAAAGTGTTTTAGTCAATGAAAACTTGACATTTTAGCAATAAGATTATTATTAATGAACTGAACAGCAGTATTCATTTTGGCAGCCATTTTTAATTTAGTCTTACTCTAATGTAAATTTTAGTTATATTTAGTCAACCTTGTCCTGTTTTTGTTTAGTAAAGTCAACTAAATGTATGAGCATTTTAGAGGAGTGTAGAGCAGGCCGCAATAACATTTTGTCTCCTTTTTTTGACGAAAATAAAAAGACGTTTTTGGTAAAGTTTTTATTTTTTTGAACAAATTTTAGTCTCGTCTTTCAATGAAATTGCATGTTGGTATAGTCATAGTTATCGTTTATTGACCTTATTGTCGTCTCGTCTTAGTCATGGGAGAAAAGCTCGTCAACGAACATTTTTCGTCATAGTTTTCGTTAACGAAATTAACACTACACAGAGCTCATCAAATCTGGTAGACGAAAGCTCACACGTGCTTGTTTGTCACGTGAGAACCAATGAGGTTTGTTCTTGTGTGTATAAATCAGATCTGTTCATCATATAAAGTGATTGTGTCTCCTCGGAAAGCCTGGACTAAACCTCTCAAAACCCTAAACATTTTTATGAACTTTATGAATCATAAAAGTTTTGGTTGTGTAGACGTTTATGGGGGAAGAGAAATCTCTCATGTGAGTTTCAAAAATGAACAGCAGTCATACAGGAATGAAACAGCATGTTTAGAGTAATTGACAGAATTTTAGTTTTTGGGTGAACTGTCTCTTTAAGATCCTCTGTTGTCATGCAGGTCACATGTTGCCCGAGCGACACAAACGTAAATAACATCAGCGTTCCAGTGGAATTTATTTCCCGCCACAGCTGTCAGGGTCTCTACACCTTTGTGGATCACCGCTGTCAGGCGACGATCGGCTACCAGCCTCAGGTATGCCTCAGACGCCCGAGTCAGGCTGAAGGAGGTCATTTCTGAAGAGCAGGATGTTAAGTTGGCTCTGCATTAGTTGATTATAGCTGATGAGCTCCACTGTCTTGCATAGTGATGCACCAACATTTTGGTTTCAGCCTGCGTTATATGAGTCGCTTTGGAATATAAGTTGCAGCAGGTTTCAGATGATAAAAAGCATCAATCTATTATAGATCAGTGTAAAAAACGCAATATATGTTCATCACTGTTACAAGATTTATAGGCTGTAGGATAACGAGTGGTTCCTTACATTATTACAGGAAAACATCTTGTGATTACAGTACTGAGCCGCTGCAATGGAGCAGCTCTAATGTGCTCTTAATTTAAAGATGAAATACCATAGAGCAAAAAAATGAACAGTGTAACAAAAGCTTGTAAAATACATTTTAATGGGCATTATTTAGTGAGAATATAACTGAAGGTTATAGAATCTATTTGCTAAATGAACTATACATTATACATATTCTTTTGGTATTTTTTTGGGGGACACTTAATTTCTAGCGATTATCGTCAATTGGATTTCACAGATACTATTTAAACTAAACTTAGCTAGACAATGACATCTCCGAATTCAATAATGAAATGCCCTGAGTGTAAAATTGAGTGTTTAATCTTATTATTATACATTACTGACACTCGATCCTCCAACTTGATACTGTTAAGTGCTTTGACACAATCTGTATTGTTAAAAGCGCTATATAAATAAATAAAGGTGACTATTTGTACCCAGTATTTTAAAAAAATTCCACATGCAATGAAAATACAGGTATCGTTACTCGGTATCGGCCAGTTCTTGAAAAAGTGGTATCGGTGCATGCCTATGTGTGGTGCTCTTACCATGCAGTAATTACAGTTTAAACTTTTGATTTAAAGCAAAATCTGATCGTTCAAAGTCTATCAATTTTATTACAAAATACAAACAATAAATGTGGTTTCAGTGCTGTTTAATGTGAGATCACTGTAGCTTCAGTTCAAGTAGCACGTGAACCGGTCATCTATTCTTCTTTACTGCTAGTTATAGCACAAAATAAACATGACTGAACATCAGAAGGTGTTGAAATAAACTAACTTACTGAAATGAATCATAAAATAACTAGAGGAGCATTTTGATAAATACATGAACTGTATTACATATCATGATATTTTACTTAACCTGTAGTCTTCATTATTTAATGTGTTTAAATAAATCATGAGATCATGAAAAAAAGGTTTTTATTACAGTCACCCTTTAAATGTTTATAAGACAATTTTATATGATTAAAATTGTGCAATTTAAACATTTATACATAACTCCGTTTTATTTGAGTACTGATTAAATACATTTGATTAGTTAATTGATCATTAAAAAAAACTTAATTTTTGGTTTCTTTTTTCTCAGCTAAATGAAAACCTGACTTTTTCTTCATTTGGGTGCATCACTAGTCTTGCAGTGTTTTCCATCTTTTGTGTTGTTGTGTGACAGGAGTTACTGGGGAAGAACATTCTGGAGTTTGCACATCCAGAAGACCAGGGCTTACTGCGAGACAGCCTTCAGCAGGTGTGTGTGTGCTTTTACATGACACCGTTACCAAAGTTATTGTAAGAAATGTATTTCATATAATTTTATGTAGCGTCCGTGACTAGAAATAGCCTTTTGGGGGCTTTTTGCCTTCATAAAAGGACAGCAATAACAATATTACACCAATGTTTAATACATATTTAAATGTATTAATCATCACAATATGGTGGTTGCCAGGTACATTTTTTGTTATCAACATTTTTTATTTTTCATACATAACATAACATGACATCCCTGGTTGCAGGTAAATTGACATAATTAACATATAATAGGCTATATGATCATGCAGTGGTGGACTGGTCATCTGGAGCATCAGGAATTTTCACAGTGGGCCGCTGTACAATGTGGGCCAGCCCATTGTATAAATATAAAGAATGAATTATAGTAAATGCATGTAGCTTATATCCGTCCATCAGCCCAGACGAATGGCCTGCGCAGCCCACTTCAGTTCATATATAGCGCTAATATAGCGCTCTCCGGCTCAGTGCAGCGGCTCAAAAGTGCTCGTCAATGTCAAAATGTTTTAGCCAATCAAATCGAAGAAGGCGGGATTTACTGTTCACAGAAACTGAGCTGAGCATTTGAATTACATTTCAAGATGTAAACAGCTGAACATGATTCAATTCAGCAATATTTGCCATCTGTTTACAAAAAATGTTAAACAACAGACATTCATTTTCAGGGATGCAAACTACTACTGGCCTTTTCAAACTTCTTAGTTTAATGCCATGTACATTATTTGCCACATTAATGTAGCCATTTTCAGCAGACATAAGATAACCGTGAATGTTTGTATATCGTTATATTTCTTCCGTAATTTCACGTGTCTAAGAAAATGTCAAAAAACTGTAAAAATATCATTCTCAAACTTACTGTAGAACATTGTAAATCTGAAGACTTTCGCTTTCATGCGCCGTGATTAGGAAAGTTCTATTTTTCTATTAAAGATATTTTAATGTAAATGTTTTAATGGTTTAATGTTTAAATATAATTTATTTCTGTGATGCAGCGCTGTATTTTCAGCATCATTACTCCAGTCTTCAGCGTCACATGATCTTCAGAAATCATAATAATATGCTGATTTGCAGCTTGATTATTTTCAGTTATTATTTGTGCTCAGTTATTCATAATGGTTCTTATTATCAATACTGAAAGCTGTTTTTGTTTCTTAATATTTTTGTGGAAACTGACACTAACTTTTCAGGATTATTTGTTGAATACAAAGTTAAAGAACAGCATTTTATATATATATATATATATAATTTGTAATAAGTATAACTTTGCCGTCACTTAAGTCAATTTAATGCAACCTTCTTGAATAAAAGTATTATTATTATTATTTTTTTTTTATTAAATCTTACTCCAGACTGAATGGTGATGTATCACATTTTCCACAAAAAAATATTGTGCAGCACAACTGTTTTCAACATTGATAATAATCAGAAATGTTTCTTGAGCAGCAAATCAGCATATTATTATGATTTCTGAAGATCATGTGACACTGAAGACTGAAGTAATGATGCTGAAAATACAGCTTTGATCACAGAAATAAATTACATTTTACTATATATTTGCATAGAAAACAGCTATTCTAAATTGTTACTTTATATATTTCACATATTACAGTTCACTGTATTTTTCATCATCATAAAAGAACTCTTGTCAAGCAATTGAAAGCACAATAAAAACAGTCCACATTCTGCACTACATTCCCAGTCTTCTAGAGCAGAGCATTGTTATATGGACTGATATTATGGTAGGCATTACCCTTTAGTTATATTAAACTGTCCCTATATGTAAAAGAGATGTGTAAAAATATTATTTACAAATTGCCATATTTACCAGGAAAGACATATTATAATGTAAAGAAGTATGACGGTCATTCATTAATGTTAATGATAATAATAATAAAAAAAATATTTCTGTATTGTTATATTTGTATGTTAGTAAGTGGTGTTAAAAATAGCTCTAATTAGCCGCTCTGTGCCAAAAAGTCCAGGGCCGCTCTTTAGCCCCAGTCCACCCTGTGATCATGGCTGCATGTGTTGTTCATTTGATCAGAATGTAGATCTGGGCCTATTGTTTTCATAACAGCGTGATGGATTAATGACCTCTGACCCCTGATGCAGGTGGTGAAACTGCGAGGTCAGGTGCTTTCGGTGATGTTCCGGTTCCGCTCTAAATCCCGCGAGTGGATCTGGATGAGAACCAGCTCCTTCACCTTCCAGAACCCTTTCTCTGAGGAGATCGAGTACATCATCTGCACCAACGCCAATGTCAAGTTAGTATTGAAATGCATCACATGATCACATACTGACTTCACAGCAAAAGGTGTTTGCTTTGATATTTTGTATCTAATGCAAGTTAAAGGGATAGTTCACCCAAAAATGAAAATTCTGTCATTAATTACTCACCCTCATGTCGTTCCAAAGAGAGAGTATCGGAGAGTATCACATATATAAACAACATATGCAATGTATGTAAACGTTGTTTACGTATGTGATACTCTCCAAAATGGTGCTATAGCGTGGAGATGAATTGTTGAATAAAGCCATTATTTTTGTTTTCTTTGGGCACAAAAAGTATTCTCGTAGCTTCGTAAAATTATGGTTGAACCACTGATGACACATGGATTATTCTAACGATGTCCTTGCTACGTTTCTGAGCCTTGATGGTGTTAGGATCCTTGCTGTCTATAGAGGGTCAGAGAGCTCTCAGAGTGCATCAGAAATATCTTAATTTGTGTTCTGAAGATGAACGAAGGTCTTACGGGTTTGGAACGACATGAGGGTGAGTAATTACTGACAGAATTTTAATTTTTGGCTGAACTATCCCTTTAGCAACTTCAGTATTGAAAGACTTTTTGGGGCCACTGTTTAATACTCTCAGATTGTTTAGGCCTCATGTTATTTAGTATCATATGCTTTTATGATCAAAGGTTAATTCCTGTGGAGGTTGTTAATTCCTCCTAAACTCAAACTCGGTCTCATAACATCAACATGACTCCATTTAATAATCACTAATAATCAGTAAGTTATTAATATTTTTTCTACCATTCGTATTGCTGCTATGTAAATACCCTGTACAACCTGTTTGCACATTCCTCCTTATATTATTATTTATTAAGTCTACTGTATACTGTCCTGCACACTTATTTTTTTTTGCACATTTTTTTATTTTTTTTTTATTTATTTTTTTTTCTACTTTTTTTTTATGTATATTCTTTGTGTTTGTATTCCATATAATTGCACCGTTTTTCACATTTTCAGCATCATTACTCCAGTCTTCAGTGTCACATGATCTTCAGAAATCATAATATATGCTGATTTGCTGCTCAAGAAACATTTCTGATTATTTTTGTTGGAAAATACACACATTTTATTTTTCAGTATTCTTTGATAAATAGAAAGTTAAAAAGATCAGCATTTATTTGCAATAGAAATCTTTTGGAACATTATAAATGTCTTTACTGTCACTTTTCATCAATTTAATGCATCCTTGATGAATAAAGTATTAATTTATTTCAAAAACAAAAAGGTTACTGATTCCAATCTTTTGTATGTGCAACGTCATTGCATCACATTAATGTGAATCATCACTGAGAATTACATAACTTAAAATAATGATCATGAGACTTTAAGTAAAATGTGCTGAATTGTCCTGAAAATGCAAAATTGTCACAATTCAAAATATCCAAATGCCCCCCAAAATTGGCTTCTTTTTTTTTAATGCAAACATGTTTTGTTATTTTTATTTTTTGGGGGGTCAGTTTATAGTTTTAAACCGTGTGTGTCTGAGAGAGTGAGCGTGTTAATTCAGCTCCGCTCTCTGTTTAATCTGACCGCTTTCTCTCAACCAATCCCTCTGGTTTGCGTGACAGTAGAGGGCCGAATCAGGACTCCCTGTCCCCCCTCTCTTCCCCGGGGGTTCCACTGCCCCCTTCACTGGGGCAGAGCAGTCCTAACTGCCCCTCCACCCCCAGCCCAGGGCAGGTCACAGCCAGGTGAGAGCAGACAAATGGCGCACTGGCTCTTTCTTTCTCCTCCTCTCTCTGTCTCTCTCGGGTGAGCCTCTTTCCGTCCCGTCTGCTGCTGTCGGTCGGTGGTGGGTTAACAGCATGCTCTCTTCCCATAGGTAGCTGTACTGTCCGTGGTAAGCTGAGATTGCTGTAGGTTGGCGGTGGCGGGTCTGACGGTCATGACTGTAGGATCTCACTCACATCAGTGTGGTTTGCTCTTCTGCAGGCAGCAGCAGCAGCAGGCCGAGTTAGACGGAGAGATGGGACGAGACGCAGTGTTTGAAACCAGTCAGGTCACTCTCCCTCAGGTAAACACACCTGAACTAGGGCTGCACGATAAATCGCAATGATATCACAATCAATATTAGGCAAAAGCTGTGATAAGTCATGAGCATCTTATCAGTGAAGCACGGTTCTGTGATCAGCAGTAAATCTCCATCCGAAGGCCAGAGAAACTCAGAAGAAATCCAGGCAATCCCTATCACTGCAGCTGAATAAACAGAAGATTTAACTGCTTTCATTGATTCAGCGTGACTAATAAACACACGACTACAATAGGACTGGGCGATATATCGCATGTGATAGTCATGCGCATCTCGTCAGTAAAGCCGGTTCCGTGATTAGCGGTAAATCTCCATCACCTGCTTTCAAATGGAGCGGCATTTAATACACAGAGCCGTAGTTCACTGACAAGCTACGCAATATTGCGTTCATAATCGAAGGCGATTCATCTGCGATAATGAACGTGATATTGCGTAGCTTGTCAGTGAACTACGGCTCTGTGTAGTAAATGCTGCTCCATCTGAAAGTACTTGATAGAGATTTTCTACTAATCACAGAACCGGCTTTACTGACGAGATGCGCATGAATACCGCATGCGATATATCACACACTTGCTCAAACTATAACATCAAACTGTGTGTTGTTTCAGTGCACAGGGTTGATTGGCAGATTGAAAAATAGATGCGACGCCAGCTTTTAAAAAAAATATTTTGCGCGACATTCAGGCACAATGCGACGCCAGGCGCGACGCAGGTGTTTTTTTGCTAGTTTCAGCCTGACAGAGTTATCATTTTTACTTCCAGCGCCACTTTGTTTAAATGGCAAATGCACTTGCGCCCATCTGTGTGCCCATGGGGTGTGCTGGTCTGAAAATGAGGTGTGTTCAGGCGCATTGCTATTTTGAGGCAACTGAAAACAATTGCGCCATTGACCAACTTAAACCTGGTCTGAAGTCAATGGCACAGTATTGTTTTTTTTATTTAAAGGGCGCGTTAGTAATATGCGCCTAGGGTGTACAACGCACATACACTCTGTTTATTACACACACAGGGACGCACAGCAGCACACAAAAATGCTAAATATTAAAAATTAAAGGATTAAAAATTACAATGTAAA